>CABHPP010145381.1:0-41811 GCA_902168425.1 Peromyscus attwateri
ATATTTCTCTCTCTCTCTCTCTCTCTCTCTCTCTCTCTCTCTCTCTCCATATATGTGTATATGTGTATATATACACATATATACACATACATTGTACATATATATGATATATGTACATAAACATGTACATTTATATGTGTACATATGATAAACGGTTTAAGAATCAAATAGTTGTTCAGTCCACGAGGCTTGATATCTCATCTGTTCTTCAATGTATTCCCGAATCCCAAAAGGTAGGCTCTAATGCCAGTGAAGGAATGGACTTGCTAGCTAGTCAAGAGCAAGCAGGCAAAGAGTAAAGCTTCCTTCTATGACTTTATATAGGCTTCTAGCAGATGGCGTGGTCCACATTAAAGGTGTCTTCTCACCTCAAAAGATCTGGATTAAAGGTGTGTCTTCCCACCTCAAAGATCCAGATTAGAAGTGAATCTTCCCACTTCAAGTGATTTAATTAAGAAAAAAATGTGTAGCCCAGGCTGACTTCAAACTCATGATCCTCCTGCCTCTGCCTCCTTCAGCAAATCCTACCACTACAGAGGGGAGCTGAAGGTACCAGGCTCTGCTGACTCCTCATGGGAGGCATTGCTGTGGACAAGGTGGAGATGGGGGGTGGATTGGGGGGCAAGGCTAAGGGGGTAGGAGAAGGGAGGAGAGGGGAATCTGTGGTTGGTATGTAAAAGTAATAGAAGATTTCTTAATAATAAAAGAAAGAAAAAAGAAAAAATACCTCACAGGTGTACTCAGCCACTTGGGGTGTTTTAATTAATTCCAGATGTAGTCAAGTAGACAACTATGAATAGTCATCACAAATCCACCCCCTGTCAACTTGGTACACAATCATATCTCCCTATTTCATGATTAATTTCTAAATAAAAACAATAATTAGGTCATAATTATACCTAATATGATATAGCTATCCCTCATACAACCACAAACACATTATAAATTTAGAGTAGGAAGCAATGTCCCTTGAGGGACATTCTTTTAGTATCTCAAACTTAAATGTGATAACCATTGATATTCTTTTAATTGATGCTATGTCACATGATAAAGAAATTGAGGAAAGAACACAGATAT
Organism: Peromyscus attwateri; assembly: GCA_902168425.1. Lineage (NCBI taxonomy): Eukaryota > Metazoa > Chordata > Mammalia > Rodentia > Cricetidae > Peromyscus > Peromyscus attwateri. The sequence goes on from CABHPP010145381.1 coordinate 1,078, forward strand.
CCGTGTAACAGTCCTGGCTGTCCTGGAACTCACTTTGTAGACCAGGCTGACCTCATTGAGATCTGCCTGCTTCTGTCTCCCAAGTGCTGGGATTAAAGGTGTGTGCCACCACCACCTGGCTCACATTCTTAACAAAATGTGACAGAAACACATATATCATTTATAATCCTTGCTTCTGCAACTGACCATGTGGCCTTAACTGGTATTTATAACTACCTCCTATACTACCTAGTCTGTATTTGCTGCACCCTCAGCAAGCACCTTGGCAGGTCTTGGCTCTTTTCCTGAAGGAGTGACCCAAACCTTCATTACTAATGGGTCTGTGCCCTTTGTCATCCTGCCTGGATTAGGCTGTTGTAGTTTCCCATTGACATTAATCACAGGGCACAGTAGCACCAAGAGATGCCCTAAAGGATCTCCTGTACTCCAGGCATAATCTTTCTTACCTCCATTATAGCAAAGCAATCCAATTTCCCCTTGGTAATCTGGATCAATCACCCTTCCCAACAGTTATTCCTTTCTTAGCTTGTTGACTTAAGGGCATCAGAAGCTCAAAGTAGCCAGGGAGGAAGTCTGAGCTTCCAGTTCAATGGAATGTTTGTCGTGGCTCCTGGTAGGAGGGCTCCCCACTCTGGAAACCAAAACTTCTAGGCCAGAAGAACTTAAGGTCATGGGAACAGGAAGCAAAAATATTCCTAATGTGTCACTAGGGGTGATAGTGAATGGAACTGTTTCCTTTTCCATCCCTTAACTCTTGGACCCTATCTACAGGAGAAACCATACCATATATTGGATGTTGATTCAAAGCATATACCACATTGTGGAGAACCCAACCCTCTAGTCTGTTGCTACCTAATTGACACTGTAACTTTGTCTTCAAAAAGCCATTCCATCTTTTTTGTCAGGCCAGCTGCTCCAGGATGGTGAAGAGCATGGTAAGACCAGTGGCTTCCATAATCATGAGCTCACTATCATACTTCTCTGTCTGTAAAGTGAGTTCCTTGGTCAAAATCAATACAGTGGGCAATACCATGATGGTGGTATTCTGTAAATCCACAGATGGTGGCCTTGGCAGAAGCTTGATGTTCAAGAAAAGCAAATCCATAACCAGAATAAGTATCTTCTCCAGTAAGGACAAAGAGTTGTCCTTTCCATGGAGGAAGTGGTCCAATGTAATCAACCTGTCACAAGATCACTAACTTGTCACCCCAGGGAATGGTGCCATATCTGGGGCACAGTGTTGGTCTCTGCTGTTGGAAGATCTGGCACTCAGCAGCAACTGTAGCCAGGTCAGCCTTGGGGAATGGAAGTTCATATTGTAAAGTCCATGCATAAACCCCATCTCTGCCACCATGGCCACAGCCACTTTATTCATGAACCCATTGGGCAATGACAGGAATGGCTTGGGAAAGAGGCTGACTGTCCACAGAATGGGGCATCCTATCTACTTGACTACTGAACTCCTCTTCAGCTAAAATCACCTTTTGATGAGCATTTATACGATATACAAGTATCTTCATGTCTGCCACTTGTTTGGAGAGATCTATCCAAATACTTCTTCCCCAGATATTTTTTCACCAATTTTCCAGTTACACTCTTTCCAAGTCCCTGACCATCCAGTCAGTCCATTGGCTACAGCTCATGAATCAATGAACAATTGCACATCTGGCCATTTCTTCTTCCAAACAAAACATGTGACCATGTGTACTGACCAAAGTTCTTCCCACTGTGAAGATTTCCCTTCACAGTTGTCTTTCCATGTTGTCCCAGAAAGGGATTGTAATGCTGCAGCTGTCTACTTCTGGGTGTTGCCTACATAACATGAGGAACCATCAATAAACCAGGCTCTAGTTTTCTCTTCTTCACGTGGTCATAGCCACACCCCATAAAGCTATAGGAGCATGCTTGGCAGCAGATGGCATTGTAATGGGAGAAGAAACCATAGACATATAACTTCTTCATGTAGCTTTATTGTCTCTTTAGGACCTAATGGACCTGCTCATGTGTATACCACTTCCACTTGAGAAGGGGTTGCTGCTGTGCATGTCCTACTTTATGACTTGGTGGGTCAGATAACACCTAGCTCCTGATGGGCAGGCATCTCAGGTCATATGGTAGCTTGGTGGCCCATTGTCAAATGTTCAGTTTCCACTAAGACCCAATAGCATGTCAAGAGCTGTCTTTCAAAGTGAGAATAGTTGTCTGCAGATGATGATAGAGACTTGCTATAAAATCCCAAAGATATCTTCTGTGATTCACCTATAAGGTTCTGCCTAAGGCTCCAAAAAGCATCCCTCTCTGTCACTAATGCCTCAAGTACCATTGCATCTGCTGGATCATATGGTTCAAGTGATAGATCAGCCTGCCTAACCGCCTGGACCTGTTGGCGAGCCTTCATGTGTTCCAGGCCCCACACAAAGCTAGCAGCTTTCTGAGTCATTTGGTATATGGACTGGAGTAACACAACTAAGTGAGGAATGTGCTAGCTCCAGAATCCAAATAGGCCACTAAACATTGTCCTTCTTTCTTGATGGTGAGGGAGGTCAGATGCAATAACTTATCCTTCACCTTAAAAGGAATATCTCTGCATGCCCCACACCACCAGACTCCTAAGAATTTCAATGAGGTAGAAGGCCCTTGAATTTTGGTTGGATTTATTTCTCACTCTCTGATGCACATATGTATTACTAATGAGTCCAAAGTGGTTGCTACTTCCTGCTTACTTGATCCAGCCAGCATAATTGGTCAACATCATTAATACAGTGAACTAGTGTGATATTTTGTGCAAAAGACAGACATCAAGATCCCTTCTAACTGACTAATGACACAGGGGTGGAGAGTAAATATATCCCTGAGGTGAGCAGAGGGTGGATACAAAGGGATGGGGAGATGAGTGGGACTGGGGTGCATGATGTGAAATCCACAAAAAATCAATTAAAAAGTGTATATATATATATATATATATATGTGTGTGTGTGTGTGTGTGTGTGTGTGTGTGTGTGTGTGTGTGTATGTGTCTATATGTATATATGTATGTACACACACACACACACATATATATACACACATTAATTTCTGCAATTCTTCCAGGGCTATGATACTGTTTTTGATTCACTATTTTCCTTGGCAGAGTCAACTCTAAAGGCTTCCATTTGGTTTTTCCAACCATAATAACCCTCACTCCACAGGTCAAGGAGTCAGTGTGAGAATTTTGTCAACTTGTAAGTTTATCTGTTCCAAATAAACATTCTGGGACCAGGGAAATAACCACAGGATGAGTTCTGGGACCCAATGAACCTACTGTGAGTTGGATTCAGTTAAAACTCAATTAATCAGCTGACCTCCATAAGCCCCTACTTTAATTGGAGGGCCACAATGCATGTTGGAGTATTCCAGAATCAGGGTCAATTCAGAACCAGTGCCAAATAGACCCCAGAAAGACTTATTGTTACTTTTCTCCTAGTGTATAGTTACCCTTGTTAAAGGCCTGTGGGGAAGGACTGGAGAAAAGTCAACAGTAAAACTTCTAGGTATTTCATTAAGGTTCTTCATCAAAGACCATCCCTTAATTCAAGGAATGCAAACTGGCTCAAATCTGGAAATCAGCTCATGGGCCAAGATTCTCTTTTGCCACAATCTAATGGAGCCTTTCTTTCATTTGTTTGAGAAATTTTCCTCTTACATAGATCAAACTGAAATGCTGTAGGCTTCTTACCTATTTCAGGCCTGGAAACACTATGATTGATTAGCCAGTACCAATGGTCCATACGAGTCATGCCACCATAAAATTCACTTTGCCTGTGCTGACCATATTGGTCAGGCCGTTATGAACATTGTTTTGTCTGTGTTGCCCATTACCATAACTGTGATCACTTTTCCTTTAGCAATTCAGTGCTGCCACCTGGCCCCTGCGACCTCAGGGCCCAGTCAAACCTATTGCACTTAGTTCATCCAACTGAGCAGCAGCGTCTCCAACTCTAAGGTCTGGCATAAGGTCACAACAAAGATCTTCAAATGTGCTGGTGCCCCTCTCACCATTTTGTATCTTATAGGATTAATGAAGAGCATGTCTTCTGGGCCTTCACATTGTGTGGAATTAGATTTACACAGCAGACCCACTCTAGTACTACAATTTCCCTGAGTCTTAAATTCCCCTCATTGACACTAAGCCAACTTAGTTATCAGGCATCACCAACTTCTTATCAGTAAGCCAGTTTTTGACAAATGCTTCAGCCAACCATGCAAACTTTTCACATCCTTTTTAACTGTGCAAGCTATTAAACCTACAGTCTCCATTCAGTGGGTCCATACCAATAAACACAGCCTGATCTAGTTTTATGTTCTTTCCACCATTATCACGACCCTTAAAATCCATTCCCACACATATTCTCCAGACTTCTGTTTGAATGAATTAGCAAACTCATTAAGCTCCTTAATAGTATAGCTTACCTCCTCATGGACTACACTTTCTACCTCCCCTCTAGGAGGCTGCTTTGCCCTGACTCTGGTTATAGGTCTAGAGGCAACTATTGGTGGACCCTGAGGATATCAGCATCATCTTGCCTGGCATTTCCTTCAGAGAAAGTCACTACTGGATTATCAGACAATGAAGAATTAGTTTTCTCAGTCAAAGGTTAAAAAGGCAGTATTTCAGATGATGGGATTATGAGTATGTCTTCTGCTGGGGTGGAGAAACTACCTCCTCAGGTAAGATAAATCCCTGAGAATCTGAGGCTTCAAAGTTCCCAGCTTCAATAGAGTCCTCTCACACATCCCCATCCCAGGTTATAGGATCTCATCCTTTATCAGTTAATCCCCTTACTTTAACCAATGACAAGCTCTGAGTCTTAGGAGTTGAATTTTTGCTGTAATTCAGCCAACCTTATAATGAGGGCTTCAGTTTGTTGTTTTTTTTTTCCATAACTTGAGCCCTGTATCTGCTGGAGAGAAGATTCTTTTCCAGGGCACACTTAGAAACCTTTAGACTGTTTATGCACATCTGGAGCTGGTCCAGTTTATCACTAAGTTCATTGCTGTCCTTCACTGTATTCTGAGATGGTAGAAATTGATCATGGCAAACTTTTGTCATGGAGATCATTCTTTTCCTTTGTCAATTTATCTAACTGAAGATATGAGTAACCAACAAGCATCATAATTTTCCTTATTTTTCTACAAATTATCAAAAGTTTTATATACATAATCATTAAATCTGTTGTTTTTCACACTTGGTGAATCAGGATAACCAAATACATTTGTCTCATTTTCTAAAATATTTCACACCATGGGCTTTCAGTACTCCTTGACCTCCCAGGGGATGCTTCAGTTACTGGAGAGGCTTCAGTAGCTGTAGGTGTTGGCAAATTGGAAAGCCTATATCAGACACTTAAAATATTCATCCTTATATTTCTGTTGCTCTAGAACCACTTCTGGTACCAAAATCTGTATTAGTCAGAGTTCTCTATAATAACAGAATTTATAGAATTACTGTATAGAATCACCCATATATATGATATTTTATAGATAGATAGATAGATGATAGATAGATAGATAGATAGATAGATAGATAGATAGATAGATAGAAAATGAGATTTATTAGAATGACTTATACCCTGTGGTCCCGCTAATCCAACAATGGCTGTCTATGAAGGGAAGATCCAAAAATCCAGTAGTTGTTCAGTCCACAAGACTGGATGTCTCAGGTAGTCTTTAGTATATGTCAGAATCCCAAAGAAGTCTATAATGCCAGTGAAGGAATGGACTTGCTAGTGAAGTGAAGGAAAGCAGGCAGAGTGAAGCTTCCTTCCATGTCTTTATATAATCTTCCAGCAGAAGGTGTGGCCCAAATTAGAAGTGGATCTTCCCACTTCAAATGATTTAATTAAGCAAAAGTCCCTCACAAGTGTTCCCAGCCATTTATGGGCTTTATTTAATTACAGATGTAGTCAAGTTGACAACCAAGAATAGCCATCACAGATGCTTTGGTCTGTTTTGGGCTCCTTACCTGGGGTGAGTACATGTGTTTTATATATATATCCAGGAAAAGAATCTCACATAACACATGTACAAGACATGGTTTCTACACATATGCAAGTATGTGGGCATGTACATACATAGTAATAATAATAATAATAATAATAATAATAATAAATATAATATATTTGAAATGGCACTGCCATGTTGTTAGAAGAGTTGTTCAACCAAATTATTCAAAATGTTGGCAAAATTTAAAACAAGTCTACATGCTTTAAAGCATGTATTTAACTATCTGCTCATTGGACAACAAATTCAGCAAGGGTGTACTTCATGTACATATACGATTCAATTTGATGATGTGTTAAAAAATGAAAACTGTGTCAAAGCCTAATAATCACATATATAGAAATCTAGCTTGAGAAAACTTTAATGTAAATATAACCAACCAGTAGAAAAGGTGCAAGAATGTGTACTGCAGAATTATTATTAGCAATGGATAGTAAGATCAAAATAACCTAAATATTAATTATTCAAATTTGCTAATACAATTATACTGAGTGAAAGAAGCTAATGCAGCCCAGAATTACATAACTGTGCACAGACGCCCGAGTGGTCTCAATGGAAGAATATTTGCACACTTGAGGCTCTGGGTTTGAGTCCTAGAACCATGAAAAAAATTAAAAATATACAGAGTATCAAAACAAAAGACACGAATCCATTACAATGCTTGAAAACATGAAGAAGAACCACTAAAGAGAATATGTATGGCTGGAGAGATGGCTCAGCCATCAAAGGCTAGGCTCAAAAACAAAAGTATGAGACTATGTTTAATATAAAATTGTATGTATGGGTCTATATGAGTTACCTTTAAAATGCTCATAAAATATCAATGAATGGCATCTCTGGGTAATGAAATTTTCAATATTGTATTGTATTCTTCTGCATTCATATATGCAAATATGTGCACATATCATGAATCTTACAATAAAGATGAATATGTTATATTTTTGTTATATTTTTTCCACATCTCAAACATAATTAAAAGTATGAGCCCTGACTTCCAAGAATTCACACTAGAAGAGAAAGTAGTGTTTCTGAAGTGTTCGGGGAGAGTATTTCTTTTGCAGGAGGCAACTCGGAGCCCACCTTAATAGGAAACAGCTCATAGTAGATGTACTATCCTTCAAATGCTTCCCGAAGACAATGTCCTCTTGGCAGATAACCAAATGCATTTTCCTGAAGCCAGTAAACTATGTTTAGGAAAAATAGCAGCCTTTAAAATATGATTAGAAAGGGGAATTGGAGTGAATAGAGTAATATAAAATGTAATACAAATATAAAAAAAAATAAGTGGCCATAATATAAAGCCAAGGACAACCCCACTAGTAGTCAGGGCATCAGTGAAGATGTGCAGAGGATGCAAGTATCCTTGTGTCTTCTTGGGGAACCACAACAACATAGCATCCTATGAGGGTTACAGAGGGCTTCATGCCGGCAGGCAGTTCTGCACCCCGGTGGAGTTTGTTTTATGAATTCAGGCAACCTAGACAGTCCTGTTGACAATTCCTCTTCGTGCTCAAAAAAAGACAATAATACTACCCCATTTGCCATGAAGTCCTGCTCCCACTCCATTACCCACACTTCGTATGATGTTTGATGCTCAGGAAGATGCCCCTGGCAAGCTGCCTTTCAGGCTACTCTGAATCCAGCCTTCCAGAAAGCTCAGTCTATATAGGGCATTGAAAGGGAGGAAGGAAAAGGCAACAGATAGAACATTCCCCTCCTACACCCCACCATACTCCTGTTCTGGCTCTACCATGCTTGCAGGTGCTGTGGCTTTCCTGAATATCAGGGGTGTACCTGCCCTGTTGCTTGGCCCCACATCCTCTGTGCTTCCAGCTCCCATCAGTCTCCAAAGCAATCCCCTCTTCTCACCATTTCCTCAGAGACCACAACAAGCTTTTGTTGTTCCTGGTCTCTGGGTGTCTCCCTCTCCCTTCCTGGTTCCCTCTACCAGCCCTGGGCTCTGGAAGTCTTCCCATGTGCACTGTCTATGGGAAAAGACATTTCCTTTTGGAAGCCTCATTAATGTAAGAACATAAAACACAGTTTTCTGTGAGTCTCATATAAGAAAATTTATTTAATGTGCTGCATATGGGGCTTAGCAAATAACACTTAACAAACCTTAATTTTAAATTGAGGCTTCATTTCTAAAGTTTACAAACAGGATAATTTGAGACTGGCAAATTCATTGCTATTATGAAACTATGCATCACATATTATATTATAATATGTATTATATGTAACATATAATATAAAATATACAATTATATATCAGTGGTATTGTATCCTCTACTTCCTGAAATGCCTTCTGATTTCATTGTTTCTAATTTTAATTAGATAAACAGATAGTTGATGAGTAGTCCATTCCCTGGGATTATTTCTCACTTCAGATTAACAAACTTACTTTGTTTTTAACTGGGCTCTTAAGCTAAACTGATAAGTGGAAATGAACATAGTGATCCAGTTGGCTCAAATAAGTCTGTCCTCTTTAATAATTACAACCCTCATGCAAAGGAATAAATTGTCTTTCTGCTTTTACAAGTAAATCTGATGAATGTGGATATTTCTATGCAAGAAATCAATAATATTTATTTCCTGCTCTTTGCCTTTATGGTTCTGTGGCTGGACAAATATCAGCACATTAGTAAAGGCTGTTCCTTACACTTGTGGATCCACCACTCTTAGCAGGGATCAGCAGTAAACATATGCTTGAAAGGAAAGTGTATCAGAGAGCGATGGGGATGGCCATAAGACAGTGGCTCAGTGGCTAATCTAAGCTGCTTGGAAGAGTCTGGAAATCCTATCCCAGATGTCAAGAGAAAGGTAATTGTGAAAACATTTGGAGAAAGAACATTGCAAGCAGGAAGAGATAAATGCAAAAGCCATATGGTGTAAGGGGGTGAAAGGACTGAAAGCTTGAAGAAATATCCCTGTGAAGTTTAACACTTCAACCGAATTATGCCTCTCCACGTACCCACTCTGAGTGGGTTCCCTTAGGTATGTGGTGTGAAATTTCTGTGTATTTTCTATCCCATGCTTCCATTTGCTGGATACCTGACATCTTTTTCTTAATTTTGTAGAATATATATTATTCTGTGTTTGATCTTGGGGAATCAACTAGGACGAGTCGGTGAGGACATTTCTTGGAACATAAGGAGTGAGCAGCCACCTCCTGCCTGTGCTGAGGTATGAAAAGATCTGAGGGAGAAGGGCTGCCAGCTCACCTTTGTTCCGTCTGGGATGAATATCAATTCAGTTGTTATTGCTGCTGCTGCTGGTGCTGCTGCTGCTGCTGCTGTCCTTCACTGACTCTAGAACTCAGCTCCTGTGGCCTCCCAACACAGCTGAAGACCCACAATTCTTAGCAGCCCTCCAAGCCATTAGAGCCCTAGTGGGACTGTAGAGGCATCCAACCTCCTGGACTGGGCAGCTCCAGGGCTTCCGTCTCTCCAGTGTGAATACAGTCCATTGTTGGACTACCTGGACCATAGCATGTAAGCCACTCTAATAAATCCTCTTTTAATATATATTCATTCTTCTCTAGAAAACACTGACTCAATGGAGTTTAAGTACATTTCACAGTGCTGTGTGACTACTGCCACTCTACATTTCTAGAATGCTTTCAATCATTTTAAATAGAAATCCTGTACAGCCCAACATTAATTCTCCGCTACCTCCACCCCTACCCTGGAAGCTGCTACCCTACTCGATCTGAGATTGGCTGATTTCCAGTACCTCTTGTGAGTTATTTGTTTATCCTTTCGTGTCTGTCTTCTTTCATCTGGATAATTCCTTCCAAGTTCAAACAAATGTATGTGTTAGAGCATCAATCATTGATACCGGGGAGATGCCTCGGTGGGGAGGAGTGCTGTTACACTAGCGTAGGAACCTGAGTTTGTATGACTAGCATTCATGTGGAAAAGCCAGACATGGTCACATAGAACTGGACACCTAGTGCTGCCTGGGAGGTAGAGACAGGAGGATCACTAAGTCTTGCTGGTCAACCAGCCTAGCTGAAAAAACAGAGGACTCTGGGTTCAGTGTCCCAAGGGAATACAACGGAGAAGATAGAGCAAGAAATACTATGTCCTCCTCTGGCCTATTTGACAAATTCATGGACAAGTACACCCTCCTCCCACAAACATGCAATGCACGCACATGCATAGACCACACAAACCTCAATAGACACATGCACATACACGCACACACATGTGCACATACACCACACTTGTATATACATTCGCTCCCTTATATACATGCAGATACCATACATAGACATGCATGCACCCCTACACATATGCACACATGTGCATATACCATATATGTACAGACATGCACTACACATATACATGCACACACATACATATACCATGTGAATGTATGTGTATATATATTTGCACTCCTACACACACATACCATCCCTATATAGAATGTGTGGGCAGGCGCGCACATGCGCGCGCGCACACACACACAAAACGTACACATACACACGGATTTCCACCCTTTTATAAGGCTGAACAATAAACCTCTGTGTAAACAGCACTTAGTGAGTATCATTCATTTGTTGACAGACATTGAGCTGCTTTTCCCATTGACTGTTGTTAGTGATGCTCCTGCAGGTCGGAGTGGGACTCTGAGTCTTTTCTTTGAATTCTCTTAGGCATTTACCTAGGAGTGAAACGGCTGGATCACACATTAGTTCTATTTTTAACATTTTGAGAAACTGCCAAGTTGCTTCCCTCAACATCTGCACGCTCCCACATCCCCAGCAGCAACACAGAGAGTGTCAGTTCTCCACATCTTTGTCAGCAGCCCTGAGTTTCCGCCTTTGGGTGCTAGCCTCTTCTGAGTAGGTGTGGAGTGCCATCTCACTGTGAATTTCATCTGTGTTCTCATAAGGACGAGTGCAGTTGGGGTCTTTCCAATGACTCATAGGTCATTTCTAAGGCTTCTTGGTGAAGATGTCTGCTTCAGTCTTTTGTCCACTTTTGAACTGGGTTTGTTACTGTTGTGTGTGTGTGTGTGTGTGTGTGTGTATTCTGGATATGAATCCCTTGTTATTGATGTGATTTCTACATTTCCTCCCTTTTTAGTAGGCTATCTTTTAACTCTTCGATAGCACTCTTTGCTATATGAAAGTCTTTTGACCAAGTCCTCTGTTTTCATCATCGCTCCAGGACATCACCAAATCTAACCTCATAAAAATATCACCATGTTTGCTCTGAAGAGTTTTGTTGTTCCCACTTTTCTGATTAGCTTGTTTATCACTTTGAGTTACTCTTCTATTGTGGCTCTTTTTGTTTTCACGTGGAGGGTTTAAAAGTGAAAAAAAAAACACACCCTGCTGCTGTTTCTCAGAGAGTTTGTTCTAATCTGTAATTTTTTTAAATATGTATTATCTTAATATTCTTGGGAATTTCATACAAGGTATTTTGATCATATCCATTCACTACTTCTCCTCTAAGATACACTGCCTCCTCCCCATCCCCTCAATTTCATGCCATCTTTTCTCTTTTTGAACTCACCCAGTATCATTTGTGTTGCTCAAATACTTCTGGCTCTGGGACCATTCATTGGAGCACGATTGATATCAGGGTGACACCATTAATAAAAACTGACTATTCATCCTCCAGAAGCTACTGAGTGTCTTCAGCCCTTCACTTTTGGCAGGAGCTAATGAAATCTTCTTCCTTCCATGCTAGAATGTTGACTGGCTTGATCTTGTGCAGATCTTGTGCAGACAACCACAGCTACTGTGAGTTTTTGTGTGTAGTGATCTTGTCATGTCCAAAAGAACACATTTCACACCAGTCACCCCAACTTCTGGCTCTTCTAACCTTTCCAACTACTCTTCCACAATGACCTCTGAGTACTGGAATGTGGGGATGTAGATGTCTCATTTATGTCTGAGCACTCCATTGATATTTACACTCTAAACTTTGACCAGATGTGATTTTTTGGCATCAAAACTGCACAAAGATCAAATCAGAAAGTGGTTGGTTATCCTCATAATGTTTATGCCACTATTGCATCCATGGGCATATTTTGCTGCTCCATTTATAATTGCAGTTGGCAAGGTTTACAATGAATAAGACTAATGATTGTTTTTCCTCCTGGAAAGCTGCATAACACCTTCCAATAATATTAATGTTAGTCAGCAAGGATGAAGATTCCCGGGTCAGTACCAACTTGATTGCTTCATGTTCTATGGTCAATGCACGAGGTATCTTCAGGAATAGACTCTTATCATCAAGGTCTGTTGGGCAACTAAGAACAATGTCAATAAGCTGTATTGCTTTAAGGGTATCTGGGATACCTCTGAACAATAACTGAGGGAACTTTTTCTTTGACAAACTATGACTTCTGGGAGAAGCAGAGTCCCCTGTGTAGGATAATTCTAATTAAACTCTTTCAAATATGTATTGCGTTATATATGTCAATGTGTCTCATATATGTATTTCTTATATATGTATATATGAAGCTTATAAAATTCTTGGCTTCCATAGGATTTCTGTTACTGCTGATAATGGTGACTGCTTATGCAACAGACTAAACTGTATAACAACACAGCTTTACCAGCCCCTTTGTGTGAGAGAGTGAAAATATGATAAATGACTCTTCTGACTTGAATCAACGAGAGTAAAAAGCACTGCAGAATTCACCTGAATTCTCAGCTTTCTTGAACACTGCATGCAAATATGGCTTTCAAACTCTGACCAGTGTTTTACTTCCCGAGTGAGACAGGAATTACTCACCTGCCCCACTGACTGACCTGTGATTCACAGCCCATCCTCTCCTCTAGACTGTTTTATTCATCGATGTATAAACTGACAGTGACCATAAGATGGCAATTTCTAGATACCATTTTAAAAGATTTCTGTCAGAGCTGCAATCTTAAAATGTAATTTTCAATGCAGATCCATGAAAGACTCTTATTTCTTAAGTCAACGCTCAAAACCAACAAAGGAGAAAAGTGTAGTGGCATGCACAGGGACTGTATGTAGCCCAGGGACTGTATGCAGTACCTTGTGCAGTCGAAGGTATTCTTGTTATTATGCTCTATGGAGATGTGAGTAACAGGCAAACACTGTGGAGAAAGGGAGAACACAGGGTCACAGGGTGAACACTATCCACCGCCATTAGCTGCGCTACTGCAAGCTATTTCTGAGAACTACTCTATGATGTCTTCATTTCTTAGAAAATATACTTAGTCAGCACATATTACATCCTAAATTGTTGCCGATGCTTCCTATGTCACACACTTTGAAACTGGGCCCTGTTTGCCATTATGGAAGTGAAACTGAAAAAGATAATTCCATGTACCAGTTAAAACACATATGTGTGTGGATTAGGGTCTTGAGCAGTTCTATGAAGAGCAAACCTTTGCCTTATTTATGGGACAGTAGTGGAATCAGGACTGCAAAGGCATAAAAGTCCAGTTGCATTATTTCATTTGCTTGTTGAGGTCATTTGCTTCTTTTTTTCTATCATTATTATTATTATTGTTGTTGTTGTTGTTAATATTATTATTATCACTATCACTTACCTATAATGCATTGCTTCCATCTTCATTTCCTCCACTGTTTTCCAGGAGGAGAATTATTTCCCTCCAGCTGCAAGTATGACAGGAAAGGCACAATATTTACAGGATTCAGCAAGTCCTCAGGAATAATGGTGTTTTCTTTATTTCTTTGTTGTTGATGTTTTGCTATAAGATCTTATTTATGTATCCCACACTGACCTGGAACTAATTATGCAGGCTTGGCTGGTCTCAATTTTTTTATCCTCCTGCCTCAGCCTCTAGAGTTCGGAGACCACACTCAGTGCTACCATGTACTTCCTAGAACCAGTCATTACACGAGAAGTTATGAACAGGTCTGTGAGGAGTTGACTACTTAAGTTAAGTACTTAAGTTGACTACTACATAATTGAAATAAACCGAGGAGCTGTAGAATTTATGTATAGCTCAGTAAAATTCAAAGAGAACTTAGAAGCAATAAATTCACTTAAAGATAAAATTCTCAGTTCTCCATCTCATCACCTTCAAAAATGAATTATTATTTATAAACCTAGTTTTTACTTACCTTAAAAAACTTAAGTAGTATTAATTTAATATTTACCATCCTAATACTTGTTACAAATATTAAACAAGGAATTTTAAAATTTAGCAAAGTATAGGATATAGAAAATTACTAAAAATAATCACAATAGAGATAATCTCCTAACACAATTATGACTTGATTTTCTGTTTTGTTATACCAACAATGTACTCACAGAGCCTGACTTTGAAATGTAATAGCTGAATATTAATTCTTGGTAACTCATTATTCCCTGATGTACATCCTGTGCTGGTTAATTTTCTTGTTGCTATGCCAAAAAAACCTAACTGTGCCTGTTAGGTTTTTTGCCAACTTGAAAGAAACTAGAGTTAGCTATGAAGAGGGAACCTCAACTGAGAATCTGCCTCTGTCAGATTGGCATGTGGACATTTTTTTGTTGTTGTTAGTGATTGATGTGAGGAAACCCAGCCCACTGTAGGTGGCGAAGCCCCTGGATTGTATAATAAAGTAAGATGAGCAAGCCATGGAGAGCAGGCTAATGGCAGCACTCCTCCATGGTCTCTGCATCATTTGCTGATGCCAGGTTCCTGCCTTGAACTCCTCTCTAGTTTCCTTGTACGGTGAACTCTAAGCTCTAAGATGAAATAAGCCCTTTCTTTCCCAACTTGTTTTTAGTCACAGTGCTTTATCATACCAAGAAAAAGCAAAGAATACTAACATAGCAAAGAATTAGCTCCCAATAACAGCTCAAATTAACAAACACCTTTCAGTAGAATTTTAGGTAATTGTATCACAAATATTTTCTCAGTAATTTCTAGGAAGAAATGCTGGCTTCCATTAAATGAAGAAAGAAATGCATAACAGAATATTTTTTAAAGTGGTTAGATTCAGGTCATACAAAAAAAAGAGACACAAAACATAGAAAGAAGAAATATAAAAAGACAACATAACTATTATTTCTAGTTCTAACCCCTGGAAAGCAGACATCATGGAGTTACAGCCTGATGTCCTCAAATCTCTGGGGAAATTATACCAGATGCTAGGCTGCCAGTTGTGTTGATGACTCAGTCACGCACAAGAGACATTTACAATAGTCACACCATGAAGATATTCAGATTTGTCTGAAGATCCCTGCAACAAAGCTAATACATCAAGAAAATCAGCCACACCATTTATTGGTTTTTCTGGTCCACATAAAAATTGTATTCATAGTATACTATAGTCTAGGAAGTAGGCAATATTATTATGACTAAATCACTGTGTATACCTGAATATCTCTCTCTCTCTCTCTCTCTCTCTCTCTCTCTCTATATATATATATATATATATATATATATATATATATACATATATACACATATATATAATATATTATATATAAATATACTTTTAGCAATATACAGCTAAAGATATGCCAGTGATTTTCTGGGTTGTTGGAAAAAATAGCACATGTAGCTTTTCTCTACACAAGGTTTCCACACCCTTCAATTATCAGAACATTCATTATCTGTGAAGTGCCACAAAAGGAAATATAATTGAACAAGTTATGCTTGAACTTATACTAAAGGATGCAATGAGTAGTCCCACATTTTATAATTCTTCAATATTTTAGATAGATGCAAGATTCTGAAGCAACTTATCACCTAAAATTAGATGGCACATTTTAAGTGATGAACACACTCATGCATATGCACACACACACACACACACACACACACACACACACACACACAAGATATAGTACCATCATCCTTTAGTATACTCAGAGAAATTAGCTCATGAAACCCCTTTGAATGTCTAAATCTACTTGTCTGTTATGTGAACTGTGTAGTATTTAAATATAGCCTATACATAGACTTTCATATTCCCCAAATCATCTCTGAGTTACTTAAAATACCAAATACAGTATGAATGACATGAAGATCATTGTCATTCTGTGTTGTTTAGAAAAAAATGCCTGCACCTGTTAAATTTGCACAGTATATTTCAAATATTTTATCTGTGGCAAGTTGAATTCATGACTGCAGAACCCGTGATCACAGGGGATGGCACCTATGATTATGAGCACAATTGAAGGCAAATGATTGAATATAATAAAGGAAGTAGACATTTTTACAGCAGTTATAAGTACTTCTGTTAATGGAATTTTGAAGTGAGGGAAATCTTTACTTAATTCCTCCATTTAGAAAAAAATTTGCATGTAGAAAAAATGAAGCTGAAAGTATATGATTATTGTTAATAAAACAGAAATATGGTAGTGTGAATGTATCACCTTCATAGTGCAAATAAGTAACAAAGAAGACAGCATAGTGGGCCATTTTTCCCTCTGGTTTCTGACTTAAATTCATCTAATGACTAGCCTAGATGGGGAGCTTTTGAAAGCACTCTTCCTCATGTCTTATTCAGCATACATTCTGAGGACAGCTGGGGAAGCCTGTAACAAGCTACATTAATAACTGAAGATGAGCAATGATGGGCATTCTTAAAGGTAGCGGTGGAAGGAGGTGGAGAAAATGCAGATGTCTGCATACAACCAGGAATGAATTAGCAGTGTATGTTGTGCTCCTAGGACCACAGATGAAGACTCCATGAGAAGCGTGACTTTCAGCACACAGCAACACCAGATGTAATGGAAGGCCACACACAGCAATCCAGTTGCTACACCTGAAGGAAAATGGGAGGAAGGCTCTGCTTTGGGGAGTTTATGTAGTGTGACTTTTTTCTCCTGCCTCCTCGGGAGAATTTTAGTCAATGGGAAGTCTGTTTTTATTTGCAAATGTCAGGCACTCTGGAAGAGGCCAGAGCTTCATGATGGAAGAGGACAGGCGTAAAAAGGCAAGATTCTTGAATGGAAAACAAATTGAATTTTTCAAGAAAATTGGAGTGTGGTACGGAAGATGACTCAAGTTCTCCACTGTAGCAGCATCCCGTAAGAAATTACAATCCCTTGCTAAGTGATGTATAAAAGAATAATTAAGAAGTTTCAAGAAACAGACTTTGATTAAACCATGCTACTTTCTATGTATCTACCATTCTGCTGTTATGGGTGCATATTCTTACGTGAGCACGAGAGTCAACTCAGATGTTGTTCCTCAGAAGTCATCCAGGTTTTTTTGGGCGGGGCGGGGGGCAGGTGGGGGGGAGGACAAGGTCTCTCACTGGGTCGTGAGACTCACTGATGAAGCAACCTGACACTGGTCATTGAGCCCCAGTGATCTGTCTGTCTTCACCTCCCCGGCACTAGGATTATAAGACATGCCACCACTCAAGCTTTTTTATATAAATTCTGGAGATTAAATTTGAGCACTCAAGCTTGTACAGTAAGCACCTGACTAACTGAAGCATCGCTCGGCCCCTAAACTTAGACTCTTTATCAGTAGAGTACCCTGCTGCTGCATCCCTACATTGTACCTCTAAGTGTTTTGCAGGGGTGAAGGGAGGAAGACGATATTATGCCAAGGGCATCTGTACTTCCATATCCAAGAAATGACAGTCTAATCTCATCATGTAATGTGCATGCTCCTACCTGAATTAATCACTAGTTATAGCCCCTACAATCCAAAAGGACGTATTTGTAATGAAAAACACTGGCTAATAACCATGTTTGTGCTTATTAAGAGAAAATAACGCAGAAACCGAATGAAACGATAATTCAAGATGAAACGAGTAAGAAAATCATTATTAGTGACTAAGGAATACATAAAAGAATATGACTCTTGTGGAGAATAAAAGGGGTGGTGAGATGTTGGAATGGACCTGAGACGTCTATGAACAATTTCAGCTTTCAGAAGGGGGTTCCCTCAGCCCTCAGAGGGAGTCGGCTCTTTACCTGTTGTAGCACACTCCATACAATGGCCAAGAGACTCTCTTAAAGCACAACTTACCTTAAGCAAAGATGGTAAATGATGCTCCCTTATCACCCAGCATCCTACAACTTTATTTCTTTTTCATAGTTCTATCAGACATATTGAGGTGTTATGACATTCCTGTTGAACTTTAATCACTCAAAATAATGTATAAGTCACAAACTCCAGCAACAAGAGGGAAGAATTTTGCTACTTGCCACAAATGAAAGTTGATTTGGTTGTTCTGTTAATGTATTGATGCAGCCATGACTAGAAAAACATTCTTTCTAAAGAAAGCATTTGCTGTCCTGCTGAGACGCATCCAGCACATAGGTTGTTCATTCCCACCTTTGCTGTTCCATATGGGGGCTGGCTAGGGGCAGCTCTGAAATGCATACATATTTACAATTCTGATTGAAAATTAAGGTGAGTGGTTGCCTAAATGGTACAGCAGAGCTGTGTAAGATTTTTCAAAATAAGCCATAATGTAGTCTAAGTGTAGTTTTCTGGGAAATCATGTGAGTACTCCTCACATTGTGAAAAGTACTCAAAGTCCACAACATTCTTTTCCACACTGGTTTGATCAAGACATATTTGAAATGAACTGATGTAGCCCTAGGAAAGAAACAGAAAAGTCAAAGCATAGACAACAGCCAGGGGTTTAGAAGGAAGTCATCTGGTGAAGAAGAGTCCTAGAAATTTCTCACAAAACTCAAGATGATGGAAGTGGGAGAATATTTATTACAGGTATGCAGATATGTTCAAGCCAGATCAAAACTGAAGTAACATAGAAAAGGACGTAGGCAGCATTGAAAGTCATTGGAGAGGTGTGATTTTCACATTATTCTGAATTCAGAGAATAGGATGTGATTAAGTAGCTTTAGCTAAAGACAATTATTTTCCTTGGTATGAATAAATGTACATGCATGTAGAGAAGATTAGCAGAATTACTGTGTCTCTAAAATCAAACTTACAATCACTCTCAAGAACTTTCCCTTCTGCTGTATGAGTGAATGACAGTTCCACCAACTCACTCAGCTGCATAAGCCAGAACTTATAAGCAATCTTCAATAGCACATAGGGAACTATGAATCTAATGCTCAATCTACTATGTAACTCTGTCAGTATCATCCCTTAAATATGCTCTATATCTCTCCAAGTCTCTCTGTATCCACTATTGTTTCTATGGCTAATACTTCTATGGTTTAAAGTCTTTGTGAAAGATGTCATTAAATTCTGGGCAATAATAATTAAATAATATATTCAAAGCATAAAATAACTCATTAACTCACTTGCTATTTTATTTTAAAATGTTTTTTAATGTGTATGAGTATTTGCCAGAATGTATATATGTGTACCGTGTGCATGCTTGGTGCCCTGCAGGCCAGAAGAGGGTCTCAGATCTTCTGGAACAGTTACATGCCACTGTGAGTCACCCTGTAGATGCTAGGAAACAAAGCCAAGTCTCTGCAAGAACAGCAAGTGCTCTTAACCACTAAGTCACCTCCCCATCCCTACATGCTGTTTTCTTAATATCAGAAAGAATGACCCTAACAATGGTCATTTTAAGACAGCTGGTGTAGTAAAGTTAACTTTAAATTGAAGGCATCCTAATGGACACAACACTGCCAAAGAACATATGAGAATCAATAATTCATTAGAACAGCCAAGACTCACTCCTATGCTTTAAAGCCCTTGTAGTTTTCCAGTTCCCTTGATAGAGTTGCAAGTGGGAATATCATTGGAACGAAAGATAGAAAATAAGGAGGTATAAATAAAGTTCAAATACATCAATGCATCTTCCTAGTTTAAAAAGCAATCTATGAATATGTTCCATTGACAGTTCACACAGTAAATGTATCTTGAACATAGGGAAAATAAGTATGTGGTCAATAGGTCTCCTTGATCAAATGGCAACTCTTAGTTCCAAAATCAGCAACACAGGCTTCACATTCTCTTTCTCCCATCTTTTACCCTTAGATGCCATGTTTTAGGACAGGGCTTCTTAAACATTCTCTGTTCCTAGTACCTTTTAAACTCCAGAAAATTTTACACTATATAAGTATACAAAATAGGAATATAAATCAACCATTTACTGATAATAAATCATAACAACATCTATTTAAGCATCTATTTGAAAACAATTGACATTATATGAGCAAGGGGGGATCAAGGTCATGATGGGGAAATCTACAGAGACAATTGAACCAAGCTTATAGGAACTCAACAACTTTAAACTGACAGCTGTGGAACCTGCATGGGACCAGACTAGACCCTCTGCATACAGGAGACAGTGGTGTAGCTGGGTCTGTTTGAGGGGCTCCTGGCAGTGTGATCAGGATCTATCCCTGGCACATAAGCTGGCTTTCTGGACCCCATTATCTATGGTTGGAGACCTGGCTCACCCTTGATGCACTAGGGAAGGGCTTGGTCTTGCCTCAACTGAATGTACAGAATTTGCTGTCCCTTCCATGGGAGGACTTACCCTTTTGCAGGAGGGGATGGAGGGTCGATTGTGGGGCAAGGGAGGAGCGGGAGGAGAGATGAGAGGAGGATCTGTGGTTGGTATGTAAAATGAATGAAAAAATTTAATTAAAAAAGAAAACAATTGACATCTCTTTTACACACATCATTTTACTAGTTATTAATAGTGAGAGGAAATTATACGCCAATGATATGGATATGATGTAGCATGAATCTTAAAGAGTCTTATTAACAAAATCAAACCCAGAGCCAGGTATTGGGGTAAATGCTGGAAGGTCAGAGAAATAGAACAAGCCACAGCTATCTCACCTTGCCGGATCCTCAGCTGGTCTTGCTTCCTCAGGCTGGAAGCCTCTATGTCCTCATATCCGAATGACTCTCAGCTGAACTGCTGCTCGAAAGCCTGAATGCTTAACCAGGCCAAATGCTTCTCCAGGGCAAATGCCTCTCCAGGGCAAATGTCTCTCCAGGGCAAATGCCTCTCCAGGGCAAATGCCTCTCCAGGGCAAATGCCTCTAGTTTCTGGTCTTCACGCCTTATATACCTTTCTACTTTCTACCACCACTCCCTGGGATTGAAGGCTTGCTTTCTGGGATTAAAGGCGTTGGTCACCACGCTTGGGTGAATCCTTGAACACATGGATTTCTGCCTCTGGAATGCTAGGATTAAAGGCGTGTGCTACCACCACTGCCTAACCTCTGTTTAATATTGTGGTTGTTCTGTCTCTGACCCCAGATAAGTTTATTAAGGTACACAATATTTTGGGGAATACAATACCACCACATTTTTTTATTTTTAAATAAAGAACTAAATCTTAGCCGAATTGTTGGGACTTCAGATGGTGTATCTTCAATGTTTTCCAGAGATGGTAGATATTCTAATTTTATACTCATGAATGCTGAGAATGCTACTTTGCATAAATATGTAATACAAAATGGCAGAAGGATGTTTAGGGGCATTTCTGAAATTGTTGGACTTTCTATCCCAGTCCCTAGACAAAATTCATTTAATGATTTCTTAAACAATTCACACAACCACCTTGAAAAAAATCAAACATTCTGACACAATTAAAAGATGAACTAATCCAATACTTACACACTGGAGAATGATAGTAGGAAAATATTTAAACCAATGTTTCTATAAGAGCTGAAAACATTGTTTATGGGGTAAAAATTCTGTAATTACAATACAGAATGATCTAGAACCTGAACTGGGGTGTTTCAGGCGGGATCCATTAGCACTGAGTGATACAACACTACCACAGTGCAAGGTGAACATGTTATATCTGGTGAACACGGATGCTGAACATGTTCAGAATCAAGCACAGTGAAGTTGATGAAACAATACAGATGATGATCGTGGGCAGAAACACTTTGGGTTCATTATGAGTTGGATTTTGAAGTAACATTTGGTTTTTGCACATTCAGAAAAAGTTCTCATTTCACTGAATCTCCTCAGTGTATGGAGTTTTTAATCGCACTCAAAGCTTGGGGAAAAATTCTAAGCATGCATATTGGTTATGAGCCTAACACAGTAGACATTTACTGACTTGAAGAAGTGAAATAGTATACCTGTGACTATTTGAATCCAGAAAAGAAAGTACTCCTGAACTACACTGTTTTCTTACTAAAGTGCTGATTGTGAAGTGAGATGCTGGACATGCATAATGTCTATTTGATGTACTCGTGAAACACAAACATTGCTGTTCACTTCACTTTTTCTTCTGTAAAGAAAACAGCTCACTTTTCCCATTTGGGATGCTGGAGCAGGTAGCAAGTCACAGGCCCTCCACACTAAAGTGAGAGACTCAGGTGAGACAGGGGAACAGTCTAGGATCTGTGTGCCACACAGATCTTCATCTTGCCCCCATCATCTGCGCTACATCATTAAGAAATGAATACTTGGCCACATAGACCAAAAGGAAAGCAATCTTCCATTTTTCTCTCTAGATTTCTAGAAAGGGAGTTTAAATTTACATTTTCTCAAGTCCAGATCTCCATGCAGCCCCTGGACCCTTTGTCACAGGCAAACAAGTCAACCATATCCCATCTTAAGAAGTTTGCTAAAGCTATCACCATCGGTATAAGCTATATGTCACCCTTTGGCTTATTTGTAGGACATCTGTATAAAGAAGAAGAAAAAAGTCTTTATTGACTAGTATTTTCAATTTTTGTATTTCTTGATTCTTTTCTTTTCTTTCTTTCTTTCTTTTTTTTCTCTTTCCCTCCTTGCCTCCTTTCCTCTTTAGACAGCAGCCTGTTCTGCAATCCAAGCTGATCTAAAGCATATACGAAGTCATCCCCTCACTACAGCTTTCACTCTGACTTTGAGATTGCAATTCTCCTGCCTCAGCCTCCACAGTGCTGGGATTATAGACGTATACCATCATGCCCAGCTTAAGGTTTTCATTTCTCAGTATTCACCATAAAATTGATCTGAACAAAAACAGATATGCTAAAAAAAAAAAAATAACAGCAACTCAGGATTATAGAAAAATCAAGTATAGTTAGGGTCCTAAAACGTGAAATAAAACAGTCATTAAAAACCAGGACATGAAGTTTCAGGGTGTCTGTCATCAGTGGCATCACAGAAGGCAGGCCAGTGTTGAAACTCTGGTTTGAAAAGCCTGAGATCAGGTCCTTGTCAGAGATGTGGCATCTTGAGGACAAAATGGGAACTTCAAGCAGAGCAGTCTACCTCCCTTTAGATGTTACCGGTCACCATCCAGACAGGGACTCGCTAAAGGGCAGTCCCAGGTGTCCAGTCCTTGTTTGGGGAATCACCCCCCCACACACACACATTTTCTTCTCCCTCTCTTCATTCACCTAACTTTTACTGGGGCGCCTTTCATTCCTAATGACACCTAATAAAATGTTTTGAAAAAAGAGCACTACAGCCAGTGCTGCAGGCTGCTCCTCCAGGCGCCTGCACATGCTCATTTTTAGGCTGTTCCAAGTTTTCTTAGAGAAAAGTTTCCTATCAGCAACAGGCTCTCCCTGGCATTTCATTGTTTTCAGATTTGGCTACAAAGAAAAGCGTGTGATCCTGGCTCTCAAGTGGAGCATTTGGGAAGCCAGGTTCTGAGCTCTCAAATATCATTGTTAATGGCTTTACCATATTCGAATATCTGACCCAAGTTCATATGACTGGGATTGCCAAACAATTTTTTTTTAATTAACACTGTTTATGTCAACACAGCATTGTGACATGAACAGTGTTATTACTTCCACTGTTTTATACTTTTAAGTTCTGGCTCTTCAACATGGTTATAAATGCCAAGGATTGCAGGAGATGTAGCTGTGCCATACTCTTATAATGTTAGGGACAAATTAAACCTTCTGTGGATACATTCCTCGATCCAATTACTCTCTAATATTTTAGTTTTGCCTACCAGCCCCACATACTAGCTGCCACTTTTAATTATATGCTTAAATCTATACTTACACTGAACAGTCTTTGAAATAGTTTACTTATCTTTTCCTTGGACAAAGTTGTCACTTTACTGATAGATTTCAAAGTGGACCAAAGAAGCATGTAGAAGCTCCTAATCCAGACCT
Source organism: Peromyscus attwateri (assembly GCA_902168425.1). Classification (NCBI taxonomy): domain Eukaryota; kingdom Metazoa; phylum Chordata; class Mammalia; order Rodentia; family Cricetidae; genus Peromyscus; species Peromyscus attwateri. The sequence goes on from CABHPP010145381.1 coordinate 25,060, forward strand.
GCGTCTCACAGAGTGTTAACACCATCACTAGAAAATCCCCAGGCAATGATGACTAATAAGGAAGGCATTTCCTGGCAACTAATGATGGGCAGAGGAGCGCTTGCTCTTGACACAAAGCCAGCAGCCCTCAACCCAGCTGGCGACTGCATAAACCGGACATGCCAGGCCTCCCTCTGAGGTTACTGTGTATTTATTTATAAACTGTTAGTATAGGAACAAAGGATGGAAAATCAAATAATGTTTAGGTGCTATTTAGTTGAAAATACCTGTGGGCATATTATGACACTTAAGCCATTATATTATCATAGTGATTACATGTCAAAGATTGTTCTTTTGTTATATAGTGCCTGTGTATATGCCTACATATATTTAACATTTAGACTGCTGGATATTAAACCAAGCTTGTTTGGAGAGCATATATGAGGTATAAAAGAAATAAAAATGACAAGAGACATGATGATAATAGATTGTACTTACGGAGCATTTACATGGTGGTCAGCTCTATGATAAGCACTTTTCATGTACTAATTAATTTAACCCTCATAGGAGACTTGCAGGGTAGGTACTATGATTATATAGGAAGAAACTGGGGCAGAGAGAATGGAAAGCAACTTCCTTCCAGTGCACAGTCACAGGTAACAGAGCTTGGATTTAAGGCATGTAGTACATCTCTAAATACAGGATGCTGACTATATTGCTTCATTACAAACCCAACAATAGCAAAAGAAAAGAAAAACAGTTAAGCCACTGCTGCAAACCCTCCAGAAATGTGATTCAAATCTAGTTTTCCCCTTTGTAACTTAGCCAGTCTTTGACAACAACAGAGAATGGACTAACAGCACAGCCAGCATGTGACAGAAAACACTTTTAAAATTCATCGTTAGCATTCCTAGCCACTCCCCCAGCTGCATGACTGCACGTGTGTTGTCCAGTAGCCAGGCAAGATGCTTAGTTGTCCCAGGGCCTTACATCCTATGTAATCCATGAGCTGAGTGATCACGTAATCTGTATGCAGTGTGATCACGTAATCTACGTGCATGTAGGGCATAGCTATGTAAGCCCATATGCGTATGTTGGGGGGGACCTATAAAAAGCGGGTTCCATCTATTCCTTCCCTCTCTTCTTGCATGGTCATTCCATAGGCCGATGCACACCCCCTCTCCATTCCCTTAATAAACTCTTATAGTGGGTTTTGTTGTACCTCGTGGCTTTCCTCTCACGGTAAACAGTGCCGCTTAATAAATAACATTCATAAAGCAAATTTTTGGTGAGCCTGTACCTAGGGTTCATGAAAATTCAAAAAACTTGCTTTTGTTCCATTATAATAATGGTGTTGAAAATTAGAGTTGAAAGTTTAGAATATGAATAAAGAGAAATGAGAAGTAATAAAACAGCAAGGAAGTTTTGCTTTCCCTAAGTATTTCCTTACTGTCTAAAAATAGAATTGACTTTAGAAAATTATATTATCTACTAACTGTCAATTTCCTCAAGTTAATGAATTTCCATTATTGAAATGAAAGTGACCCTGGAGAGCCAAGGTGGCCCCCTCATTAGTCAGTCACACTGAAGTACAAATAATTACAAACAATAATACTAAAGCTCTCACGAAACCACAGTGACTCCTGAATCAGCAAAGCAATGTGAAGCCAAAGAAGAAAGTTGAAGATTGTGTTTGTAGAGTTCAAATTAAAGGCTGTAAAAATGAAGACAGCGCGTCACTGGTGCAAAGCCAGAGAAATGGATTGATGGAACAGAATGCAGGACCCAGAATAAACCGAATAAACCCATATTATCATGCTCAGCTGATACTTTAATAGGGTTACCAGGATCCTTAGTGGGGAGAGAAAGTTCTCCTCAACAGTGTTGGAAGACTGCACAGATACAGACAAAAATGAAATTGGATGCCTATCTCACACTTGGCAAAATCAGCTCTAAATGGACTAAAGATTTTGCCCACAAAATTGAAGTAGTAAAACAGCTAGAAGAAAATATAGAGGAAACCCTCCCTGGTGTTGGTCTCCACTGTGGATTTCTGATGTCCACTCTGAACACAACGCCACAAGCACAGGAAAGGGAAGCAGAATTGACGGGCTGGGTGATGGCTTGGCTGGTAAAATGCTTGATTTGCAAACTCAGACCCAAGTCCAATCTCCACAAGCTGTACAAAAAGACCAGGCATGGTAACGTGCACTTGTCATCCCAGCACTAGGAAAGCAGGAACAGGCCAGTCCCTGCAGGCTCTCTGGGCAGCCAGTGTGGCCTCTTTGATGAGTTCCAAACCAGTGAGAGACCCTTTCTGAAATAAAACGTAGACAGTGCCTGAAGAACAATGCCCAAGGTTGCCCTCTGGCTTCCATATGCATGCACACTACACACACTTTCTCTCTCTCTCTCTCTCTCTCTCTCTCTCTCTCTCTCTCTCTCTCTCTGTCTTTCCCTCTCTTTCTCTCTCTCTCCCTCTCCATAAACACAAAAAAGCAAAACTAAGTGATACTTAATACTCATCATGTTAACATATAGATTATGTAGACTCATGGGACAATGACATACTGGCTCCGTCACTCATTAGGTCCATAGTGACTGACTGAATAAAGGCTAAGAATCAAGGAATAAGAGCTCTGTAGCCTGGACATTAATGTCAAGGGACTGGATTTGTTTATGACTAAATGCATCACTAAACAGGGTTCCAAACATATGTGGGTTAGATTTTGTGCCCCTCGTGCTAAAAAACAGTATCTGGTGCCACAGCCATGGAGTGCTCCAAACCACATAAGAAGACCAGGAAGATTTATAACATAGTAAAACACTGAAAAACAGCAACACCTTCCTTAGGTGCTGGACGCAGCTGCCAAATACTTTGGACCTTGAAAATGCTGAGCTGAGAATCCCTGATAGCCTGCAGTAGGTGGCAGGTGCCGAAAGGCAGCAACTGTGGAGGGTCCTAGAAAGAACATGGCTCTAGGCTTTGGCTGTGCCCCAGCAGTGCTAAGGTAAGTGCCAGAGAACATTGTTCAGCCTGTCATTGGTTCCTGGTGTTTAGTGTCTGTGACAGCGATAATCTGTTGTATTTAAATATATTCAGAAGCCACGATATTTGCATGTGCAAATATGATATCATCCTCCCAATTTCCATTTATAGTCTCCCACTTCTTTTCTAATTCTGACTTGAGGATTTCCAGTGGTGTGGCCTCAAGATAGCAACCGTGACTACGATTCCCACATGCATAGCTCAACAGCTCATGCTCCATGCTAGCAGCCTTCTACACACTGAATTATTTCAGAGCTGGACAGTTAGTTTGGTATGAGAGAAAGCTCAATGAAATAATAGCCAGTGTTTGTAAGGAAAGGAAACTGGACCCTTCTACAGAACTATGGGGAATGTATTGATAACAGTGTGTGTGTGTGTGTGTGTGTGTGTGTGTGTGTGTGTGTGTGTGTGTAGTATATATGTACATATATATAGTAGTATAAAATCCAGCAATCCTACTGTTAGATGATTATGAAATATCTGTGTTTCCACAATTACTTCAGAGTTAGCTAAGATGTTGAAATGCCTATATGTTCATTAAGAGTTGAGTAAAAGAAGACATGTTATATCACACGTATCTACACACACATACATGTACATGTGTGTGTTCATATAGAATTCTACCTTCACAAAGAAGGAAAATCTACCATTTGAAAGAATATGGACAACGACAGAGAATACTATCTTAAACTGAATAAATGAGACCTGGAAATACTATATGTTCTAATTTAAATGTGGTATCTAACAACAGTCAAACTTATAGAAGCAGTGTTGTGGGATGGTCCTTCTGTACTTTGTGAATATGTATTTCTCTCATTGGTTGATAATAAAGCTGTTTTGGCCTATAGTAAGGTAAGATAAGGTTAGGTGGAAGAATCAAACTAAGGACTCAGAGGAAGAGAGGCAGAGTCAGGGGACATGCAGCAAGCTGTCCAAGAAGCAGGACTCTAGAGGACTGGTAAGCCACCAACTATGTGGCAATAAATAGATTAGTAGGAATGGGTTAATTTAATGTAAGAGCTTGTTAATAATAAGCCTGAGTCATTGGCCAAGCATTTATAATTAATGTAAGCCTCTGTGTGGTAATTTGGGAAGTGGCTTCTGGGTATTTGAGAACAGGTTGGCAGGAAAGGACCCTATGTTTACAAAGCAGACTAGAATAAGAGCTGCCAGACACCGGGGAAGGAGATTGGGATGATTTTTCTCAGTGAGTTCATTCAAGATAAACAAACTCTGCAGATGTAATATACAACATGGAAGATTTTTTGTAAGCAGTGTAGTGTGTCCTTGAGATTTCCTGAAGACAGATTACAAATAAATGTTTATACACAGACACAGACTGATTGTAGAAATATTGGCTATATCAATTACCTCAAATTTAGTGATTATTTCACAGTGTATACATACATTAGACATTGATTACAATTTTACTTGTAAATGATATTGCAAGAAAGTTGATTTTAAAAATAAACAAACCAGCTAGATCTGGTGGCACAGCCTTTAATCCCAGCAGCAGGAAGCAGAGATAGGCAGGTCTCTGTGAATTCAAGGCACTGAAGAGAAAGGCTCTGGTGATAGGCTGCTCCTTGGAAACCCTATTGTAACATCACTCTTTTCTTTAAAGAAAAAAAAATTGCTGCCCATGAGTAACTTATCAAACGAACTTTGAGCCCATTATAACTTTGTGTTTTTTGTACCCGTGGTCATTTCAGAAGAAACTATTTTTACTATTCTATTGTTCACCATTTGAAATCATTTACTATCAACTGGAAAAACTGTCATCAAATCTGATGTGGATTACTTCTCTATTGTGGAAAAAAAATGTTGATTTATCAAGAATTAGCTAGCATTTGGTGATTATTTCACAATGTATGCATATTTAAAAACACTGTCATTGTATATGTTGATGATATCTCAAGAAGGATTTTTTTTACAGGAAAATAAAGAGAAAGGAGAGACACACAGAGAGAGAAAGAGACAGAGAGACAGAGACACACACCCAGAGAGAGGCCAAAACTTTACATTAGAAATAAATTAATTGACTTTTGCTATGGACTCCTTCCTCCAATTATATATAAAAGTCTACTGCCTAGCACATCAGAACATAACTGTGTTTGGAAACAAGGCCTGTAAAGTGGTAACTAAGGTGACATGAGGTCATATGGGTAGACTCTAATCCACTATGATGAGAATCCTTGTGAAAAAAAAAAAAGGAGATTTAGCACAGAGGCATGCCGAGGAAAAAGCACATGGACACACAGGGACAAGTCCAAGTTCAAGTCCAGAAACCAGCAATGCCAATACCGTGATCTCAACCAGAGCTGCAAGGAAATAAATGCCTACTGTGCTCCCAGACCAGGGGACCAACCTAGTCACAGCTGCCCCGAACACAGACATAACTATTGGATCCAAATGACAAATTAGCCCTTTGTGTGCTTTGGCTCAGTTGCCTTAATGATTTAGTTAAAGGATTTTTTTTTCCTCTCTTGGTCTAAATTACCTCTTCTGTAAAATTTGACTAGGTTTGGTCTCTGACCTGCCTAGGCCAAAACAACTTCATTTTTGTTCATTTTCTATGTGACATTCTTACATAAGATTCCACTTGAAAAAGGTAACTTCAGTTGCTGAAGATGATTTTTTTAAAACCATTGAACTAGGAATCCTTAAAAATGCAGCCAAATTCTACGACTCTCCCTGCCAACCATCTGCTCTGGTTCCCTTGTCAGATGATAACTGTCCATCATCTGCTATGCAGCATGCACCGAAGACTTTGCATAGAGTGTAGAACACTAGTTTAAAGTTACCCAGCCTACTTGAGCCTTATACCCACTTACCACTTCATTTTAAGTCTGTTAAGAGGTATTTTGCATGGGTAAATAAACGGATGCTGGATTCCACAGAAGTCCTTCTTATCCTCATGACTAATTCAAGAGAAGTCTGTAGGTGACTCTCTTAGGCATGCTTTTCCCACTCAAAATATGAAATAGATAAGGCAAGCTGTACAGAATGCTGCATGCTTGCGAATATGTGTTTAGGTTTTTTGCATTCTGGATTTAGTGGCACCTAAAAAATTCATAGTCAGCCCCACCCCCAATAATCTCTCTGAAGTCATGGACTGCGGAAAAAAAACCTCAAATAATATTACTGGATCTTCTCAATCAGAAAGTTTACATATTTTTTATTGTTAACTGCTTTTAATGCATTTACCAAGTGGTTCAAATGGAATAGGTTGTGGAGATCAGCTCTGACTACTGCGTACAAAGTCAGTGGGGAGATGGGGGTGGATTAGCTCTGCAGACAAGATAAATGAATGAAGAGGAAAGTACCTGTGGGTCATGGGATCAGTGGGGTATGGAGAAGATACCGATGGGGGAGGAAAATTAAACTGACTTTTGGGTAACTGATATTTTGACATTGCAATACAACATTCTCATCTATGAAGTTCACACTTAAGAATCGTTTGATCTACTTATCAAAATAAAAATAAATTAGGTCAAAGAGATAGCTCAGCAAGTAAAGACACTTTCCACAAAGCCTGGTTTCTGTCCCTGAGACCCACATGGTGGAAGGAGGGAGCTGGCTCCTGCACACTGTCTTCTGACCTCAATACACGTCCTATGACAGTTGCTATCCAGAAGCAGGAAGCTTTTTAACCATCCTCCATTCAGGCTCTTTCATTTCAAATAAGTTTGCATTTTCACCAGGTGAGGGCTCTGATGGATAGGGTCTCTCTCTCAGAGCACATGTGCTGTGTCCCAGCACAGATCAGGATTTTTCTCTTTAACCTTTACAGTACACACCTTGGTTGCGAGTTTTAACTCACTGTGCTCTTCTCCTTGGTAAAACTCTCATTTTAATATTGTTCTGCTCCACGTTTTACAATTTCTCACCTGGATGAAAACAAACAGAAGCCTGGCCAGAGCCTGGATACTCCCCTGCCTTGAAATTTCCTCTGCTGAAGAAATTGGGCCACCACTCGAGTTCTCAGGACAAGGGCAGAGTGTGTCCAGATCTCTTCCAAGACATCCGGTAAATGGCCCATAATCCGGTTCCTGATAGAGTCCTTATTGCCCTATGAACCCTCATGAACTGAGCCTGCACTGCCCACATTTCTCTCAGCATTCCTGTCTTCAAAACTTCTAGCAGAATGACCCATCAAGATCTGCTCTCAGCATTCAAGAGCTTTCTTTTCAAGCTCAGAGTGTCAAACTTTCGAATTGCTTCCACAAACTGGTTTGAAAGGTTTACACTAACATGTTCAGGTCATGTTTACCACAGTATGTTCACACTCCTGGTGGCAATTATCCATCCTTAGTTGCTTTCCTAGCTGTGTTGATAAAATGCCTCAAGGAAAGAAACTTAAAGGAGAAAGGAAATGGCACTACCCATTTTTAAGATGCCCCTCCTGGTCAAGATAATCTCTCCCAGGCATCCCCAAAGGTTTGCCTACTAGGTGACTCCAGATCCTATCAAGTTGATAATCATATTAACCACCACCTATGCCAATATACTAAACTTCCCCTAGAACAATTAATATGTAGGTTCAAGTGGAAGTTTATGGACAAAAGCTACCCTGTAAAATCTTCCTTAGGATATACCCACCCCCTAAAAAATAAATAGAAAGGTGGTTCTGAACAATTTAATGAAACAGCTTGGTTCCTGACTCAAGCTGTCAAGAACTGACAAGACATGGAGATTTCTAGAAGTCATTCAAGAAATGTTTTTATTAACTAACAGGCACAAATATTTCTTTTAAAATTTTCCCCTAATCTTTCAAAATGCTGGAGAACCGACAATCTGAATAAGAATCAAGAATTCTTTCAGAAGGAGACAGCAGTTAGTGATTTCATTTGTGTCAAAAAGAAACTGTCCCCTTCCCAACAAACACTCATACAGACCATTGCACATGGCACCCTGAGTCCCAGGATACTTCCTATGTAGTACTATAAACATTCCTCTGGTAACTGGGTCAGCATAAGTGACTAATGTTTATACCCATCATTCATTATATGAGATACAAAGTATGTGATTAAAAGCAAGATGTGAAGATTCTTGCCTCTTCTTCACTAAAAATTCAAGTCTGATCACTATCAGTAACAAACACTTCCATTTTCTCTCTTGGTTACATTCTTACAGACTTTTCTCCTCTATAAACAAATTCTTCTACTATTTGGGCTAGAAAAAAAGGCAATGGACAAAGCTGGTTCTGTAGAGTTCTGTAGTTTAGGATAAGCTTTGGGGATTATCCTAAGAGTTGCATCATTTATCCCATCAAACATCCTTCACAAACAACTTCTGTGATTGGGAGTAAAGGGAAGTGGTTCTTGCTGCTGCCACCATGTCCATGATCGGGTCTCCAATCCAGTTTCTGGGTGAATAGAAAATGATGTCTTTGGAGAGAGAGATTTTTAGCACAGGGGGCATCAAAAAACAAAAGTTCTCAACAAGTAGTCACACTAACAGGGAATTCTAATATTGCTTTCCCACAGTGCAAGAGTAATCGTTAGGAGAGATGCATTTTTTGTAACCCATTTTAAACTCCAGGTCAGGGTTCTGATAGTTAGCAGACTACATTCTGTTTGACCTAAAACACAGTGGCATCTGTACTTACGTAAACAATTACTTATGCTCCAGTCCTTGTAATAATAGGCTACGATGTGATTCTCCTGTCAGACTCTGAAGAGTTGTGACTGCCTCACACTAGAAGCAGTGGAAGTATGAATGGGCTGCAAATTGTTGTTTTCTAGTCATTTCCAGTCTTTCTCTTGGGCCAGACTCTAAGGCTCTGTGTGTTCAGTTTAATTTGGTGTTTAGCTTAATGTTCTTCCTAATTCTTACTGTTGCCTGATGCATGTGGGTACAAAGAAGAGTGGGGTCATATTACTTCTCAGTCAGACCATATATAGAAGTAACAGAGATCACCAGTGCTGAGAATACATCTGTAACTCTGCGCTTTATGATAACATTTTAATTACTTAATTCCCTCTTCAAAACAGTGAGCTCAACTTCTAAGCCCGCACAGTGAGCACATCAGCAGTTCAATCAGAATGTGGGTCAGTGATTCCGTGGTTTTGAAATTTATTTTTATTTATGTATACGTGTGTATATGTCGTGTGTGTGTGTGTGTGTGTGTGTGTGTGTGTGTGTGTGTGTGTGACCAAGGAAGCCAGAAGAGAGCCTCAGATCCTCAGATCTTCTGGAATTGGAATTTCAGGTGGTTGTGAGCCACCTGATGTGGGTGCTGGAAACTGAAATCAGGTCTTCTGGAAGAGCAGCAAGTACGCTTAACTGCCCAGCCTCCCCTGAACTCCATATTTTAATCTCTAATTCAGGCTCCTCTAGTTTTTAACTATTTGTAATTATTACAAATAAATTTAAAAAATATAGAAGAAGGTATTTTGAGATGAATTATTATAGTAGAACATAAATTACAGGGCTCTATGTATACTTCATTTGACTTGTATCCAACCACCCATAAACCCATTTAGAGTCAAATATTTTCAATACAATTTTCTATGTCATAATTTTTTATATATTAGGAAAGTCATCAGTAGCTCAGAATTTTGAACATTAAATTGAGCATATGTTATCTCAGTAAATAAAATCTTGAAACATTTTTTGATATTTAATTGTAAAGACAGTTGATAGTACAATATTTGCAGCCAAATAGTCAACACACTTATTTAACCATTCCCTGGATGTTTTTCAATGATTTTGGCTCTGCCTTGGGAGCTTGAAGAAAGTTGTATTTTGAACTACACATAGTAACACATGCCTGAAACACCAGTACTTTGGAGAGAGAGGCAGAGAGAACATGAGTTCGAGTCCAGCCTCAGCTCTATAGTGAATTCAAGGCCATGCTGAGCTACACGTCCAATATTAAAAAAGAAAACAGTATTTTAAATAGCATGCACCTGTGAAGCAGATGTGTGGCAACTTATACTTAGTATAAATTTTGTGTTTTAAAGTTAAGATCTTAGAAGTAGTGAAATATATTTCATTAAATGTGTTCATTAATCTGTGCTTGTCCTTAGACTGCTGTCAGCGTTCTAAATCAGCTTGATTTTATTATAGTTACAAACCAAGAGGAATTCACGCAGTAGGCTTGGAGCCAGAGAATATTGTTCTAAAGTTAACCTTTCAAAAATAGCATATAGATTCTGAGTTCCAAAGTCCTTTTGTCCATTTACTTATTTATGAACCTAGCAAATATTTAATATTTTCATGTGTGTACATTGTGCTCTGTGCTCTGATGGTCTGCACAGAAAAAAAAATGCATAGATATCCCGATAAATGGCGTCATAATTTGGTAGGTTAGAAACACTCTTTCTCAACCAGAGAAGACATTTGAAAACCTCTGTGGTCAGTCAGGCTTTATATGGATTTGGATGAGCTCCTTGGAGAGGGTCTGAGAAAATGATGAAGACAGGCTTTGAGGTTGCGCCTGAAGTGGTACCTCCAATCCACACAAGAATACGTGGAGACAAGAAAATTCTAGTGCTGTGGGATGTTCTGTATGCTGTGAATGTGTTGCTCTGATTGGTTGATGAATAAAATACTGATTGGCCAGTAGCCAGGCAGGAAGTATAGGTGGGATAAACAGACAAGGAGAATTCTGGGAAGTGGAAGGCTGAGTCAGTTGACGCCAGCCTGCCGTCCAGGGAGCAGCATGTAATGGTACACAGGTAAAGCCGTGGAACACATGCCAACATATAGATTAACAGAAATGGGCTGAGTTTAAGTATAAGAGCTAGTCAGTGGTAGGGCTGAGCTAATGGCCGAGCGGTTTTAGTTAATACAAGCTTCTGAGTGATTATTTTATAAGTGGCTGTGGGGTCCATGGGGCTGGGCAGGACCAGAGAAAACTTCAGCCACAAATTACACCCAACAGCTCGTTTCCACCTAAAGACTGAGAATACTTAATGAGCAATTCTAAATGGAGCCAAAAACAGGTTCCTGCTTCATGTCTCATGCAGGCAGCAAGACACCCCAACATGCAGGCTTGAACTACTGTAGGGTGGGCTAGTAGCATATGGGCTTGACTTACTGCATGGCTGTGGATTCCCACCACAGTACACAGAGGCATCTCCAAGCTGCACTGTGTGGTACCTGGTGGATTTAGCCTTTGCTAATACAGGGGGAAAAGAAAAAAAGGTTTTTGGGCTACATGCTGCTAGATGAAAGCATAGAGACACTGCTTCCCAGAGTTGGCAGTGAGCATGGTTCCCAGAGCTGGCGGTAAACATACCACCACCATGTTGGGAAGCTGAGGTGGGCGGAGCCACCAGCCAAAGCTGCTATGTTAGCCCTAGTAATGCTGCAGTTTAAAGCAATAGATTCACAATAAAACAGATTCAGACGAAATAAACCTCTAAATTGTTTACAATGTATGTAAAAATATACATAGGCTTGGAAGAGAGAGAAAAAGAATATATGCAGTTATATAAAGAAATAGAAAGTTTTAAAAAATAAAGCCTTTAAGAGAAAGGAAAAGTAATATAAAAAAAATAAGCCAAGTAAAGATGGATATTACACAGAGAATATGGATTGTGTTGTCTTTGGGATTTTTAACTGCAAAAAGACTGTAAAGTCTGCTCAGTTAAACCAATATGTATATTTTAAAGGCAATTTGACTTCAAATTTTGGATCTAAGGATAGGTTGCTTTGGAAAGGAGGCTCTGCTTTTGTTTCCACAGGAAGCAAGAGGCTATGGATTTGTTCCAGATTAAGATACATCAGGTTTGACCAGCCAAGACCCTTTGAAAGGTCTCCAATGACACCATGGCCCAGATGATCCAACATCCAGCATGATTTCAAGGCAACTGGATAATGTAGCCTCACAGACTATTTCAGTCAGGACTTGACAATAATTCTTAATTTTTCTCAGGATACCCATAAGAATATAGTGCTCTTCACCAGCAGGAAGTAGTTTAGAAAACTACACCCACATTCCCAAAAAATGGATTGTGAATGTTTGTCTTTGTTTAGGTTGTTGGTTACAAATTGTTATTGGTCATAGTTAATCTCTACTACACCCACATTCCCAAAAAATGGACAATGGATGTTTGTCTTTGTTTAGGTTGTTGGTTATAAATTGTTATTGGTCATAGTTAATCTCTTTCTAAAAGAAAAAGGGGAGATATGGTATAGATATGATACCCTTCTGTGAGTTCGAGGCCAGCCTGGACTACCAAGTGAGTTCCAGGAAAGGCGCAAAGCTACACAGAGAAACCCTGTCTCGAAAAACCAAAAAAAAAAAAAAAAAGATGAAAGGGTAGATTAATAAACCTACTTTTAAAGAGCAACAACTTGTCTAAAACTGTTTTACAACGCTATGGATTTTAGTTTATTCATACAAATTTAAAGTTAATTTTATTATACTGTATATATATTTCTACCCTTGTTTAAGATATTATGTTTATGCAACTCATTTAAAATTGTAATATATATTTAAGAAATAGATTAATAATTAGTCATCTATGATAAACTTATAGTCATGTTAGTTAAGTTTTCTAGGTATACCTAGATATATTTTAATTAGGTAGGTAATCAAATACTTCAAAGACCTACAGAATATGGCATTTAAACATGTTTTAAAAACTTATACTTTGCTGGACAATGAGAAACATCTGCTCCTGGCAGCACCAATTACTTCAAGGAGGATGATGGGCATTGAAAAAACTCATTATGGAGTTTGCTTTCTTCATGGCAAAAGTTAGCCAATGGGCAAAAAAGTGCCCTTGTGTCAATTGATGACAGTATGTTGTATAAACTGGACATGCAGGACCCATAGGAAGGTAACCACTGAACTTTGCAAGGTGAGAGGGTCCTTCAGTTTCCTGCTTCACAGAAGAAACTGCCAGACATTCTACAAGACACAGAGAGAAGCAACTGAGAGACTCTAGACCTATAGGCTGAAGATGGATGCACCAACATTGCAGAAGAACTTTAGGTGACGGTCCAGGCAGCCAGCTGTCTCTGTCATTCTAGATTTTTGGAAGTTGCTTACAATGTACTTCCTGTTTACTTAGATAATATTATATCCTTCTGAGGTCTTTGATGTAGTTCAAGACTAGATAGTTATAATTTTCCTTGGTTATGATAAAAGATAAATTAGATATAAAACTTTAGACTCACAAATATAGGATAAATAGAATATTTTCTTTAATTTTGCCAAATACAAATAGACTAGATGTTATAACTGTAATTCTTGCTTGATTACTGTTTTGTTATATGTAATTTTACTATGTTAAAGTTAAACCCTTCCTTTTTGATTAGACAGAAAAGGGGAAGTGCTGTGGGATGTTCTGTATGCTGTGAATGTGTTGCTCTGATTGGTTGGTGAATAAAATGCTGATTGGCCAGTAGCCAGGCAGGAAGTATAGGTGGGATAAACAGACAAGGAGAATTCTGAGAAGTGGAAGGCTGAGTCAGTAAATGCTAGCCTGCCGTCCAGGGAGCAGCAGGTAATGGTACGCAGGTAAAGCCATGGAACACGTGGCAGATTAACAGAAATGGGCTGAGTTTAAGTGTAAGAGCTAGTCAGTGGTAGGCCTGAGTTAATGGCTGAGCAGTTTTAATTAATATAAGCCTATGAGTAATTATTTTATAAGCAGCTGCAGGTTCTGTGGGGCTGGGCAGGACCAGAGAAAACTTCAGGTACATTCTAGACAATCACCAACAAACTGAGAGAGGAAAGCCTCTATGGTGAAAAGGAAAGTAAGTAAGTGATTCAGCCAGTTCACAAGGCGAGGTGCAGGGAACGCATGAAGGAAGATAGAACAGGGGGTACAGGGTGTAACATGCCAGTCTAAGGTATGTGGCTGCAATGACTTGCAGTCAGTCGGACACAAACTCCATCCTTGCCTTTCCAGAAATGTAGCCTTAAACACCAAAGGTGCCTGTAAGTGCTTCATAAATGACTTTGTTTTTGCTCTGGACTGTAATCCCCCGCCACACTCTTCTTTCCCATTTCCTTCCAGCAAGAGACTGTTTTGCTTACCTTCTCCACAGCTAGATCTCCAACTTTGCCACAGTGTACACAGAACACCCCATTTCTCTCCTTCTTGCCACTTCAGTTGTTAATATGTTTGTTGTTTGTTTGCTCACCCTTGTGGTGGTTTGACTGAGAATGTCCCCCAGAGGTGCTGGATTTGCACACTTGTTCCTCATGAGTGGTGCTGGTTGAGGAGGTTCAGAAGGTGTGGTGTTGCTGGAGGAAGTACAACACTGAGGGCCAACTTTGAGAGTTCAAAGATTCTAGACATTTGCTCTCCTTGCTTCCTGTTAGTAGTTCCAGATGTGAGCCCTTAGGTCTCACCTTCTAGTTCTAGTAGCCATGCCTGGCTATTGTCACCCTTGCCTACCATGATACTGATAGACTCCCATCCCTCTAGACTCATAACCCTGAAATAAACCATTCTTTCTACAAGTTGCTTTTATCACATAAATAGAAAAATAACAACCCTCCATAGTTAACCCTGGTCCTTCCTCACCAGACATTGCCTCCTTAATAGTCTTTATTATAATTTTCTATTATAACCATCTGAAATATGCTCCAATATAGTACAGTAACTAAAATATTTGTAACATTTTTCAAGGATTACAAACTTTTAAAATACAGAAAGGAAGGAGGTTTACACCACCATCCTGCTGAAGTTTAATGCAGTTTCACCCACCATGATCAACCGAGCACCTGAATGTATGAAAACTACGCAAATGTGGCTGGGCTTAGGTGATCACGACACTGAGGGTCAGCCTGAAACGAGTGAAGGACTCACTAAGCATTGAGGGACAAGCCTCCAGCTTGGTTTAGACAAATGTAAGTCTGTGCCATAGAAACCTTAGAGTTTGGAGAGTGATTCCAAACCATGATGTAGTTCCTCCTTCCAGGAACAGAAAAGGTTATCAATTAAAAATTAAAGCAATCAGCCGGGCGGTGGTGGCGCACGCCTTTAATCCCAGCACTCGGGAAGCAGAAGCAGGCGGATCTCTGTGAGTTCGAGGCCAGCCTGGGCTACCAAGTGAGCTCCAGGAAAGGCGCAAAGCTACTCAGAGAAACCCTGTCTCGAAAAACCAAAAAAAAAGAAAAAAATTAAAGCAATCAAGTTCAAGTAGAGATTGAAACAACTAGTATCCAACTTCAACTGCCTCAGGGCCCAAGAGCCCTGAGTAAGCAGTGACCTGTACGTTCTGTGAACTCCCTTTACCATGCTATTCTTCACTGCCTGAGCCAGGAAACTGGGAAAGCATTTAACTTCCAAGGGATTGATCCGGAAGTGTGGCAGTGGACCTGCTCTCCAGAAACACCAGGTGAAATAGCAGACCTCCAGACACGCACAGCTGGATGTGTTTCACTTCTGGATCGTCCAAGTTTGCTGCATGTCAGTCCAACAGTGGAGGGTGGACTGGAGATAATCCAGTAGAGAGAACAGCCGAGCTGTGCTGGCTGCTGGCTGTGGAGCACACTTCCTTGGCCTCCTACTCCACTCCTCCTCAGATGTTTGTGGGTTTTTTGTCTTTTCAGCTGTGATAGTGGTTAATATTGCTGATGGGAAAATAATGTGTCCCACATGGGCAGACCTTTCAAAGTTGAAGGTTTCCCGAGGGCTAATTTGCAGGTGCCCAATTATTAGTTATTTGAATATCTGTGTCACCACTGCATAGACTAGGATTTGCAGTCATCAGTGATACTTGTGAGGTTTTTCTTCTATTGCTTTTAATCCTTTTCTACCTACTCAGAGGGGCTAAATTTAGGAGCATTCTACTGTCTACTCCACTCATTTAAATAACTCCAGCTACCAATTGACCCATAAGATAAAGACTCATAAAAGTATGCTTCTTTCAATCAAGCTAACTTAAATATATGTCAGAAATACTAGTATCTTAAATGTCCTCAATAAGATGACATCAAGACTGTAATTGAAAGAAATCTGTTCTGTCTGCAACTGGCCGAGACTGGGGTTATAAAAAGGAATCAACCTGCTTTCAATTCCTCTCTTACAATAGCAATCCATTTCACTAAATATTTTTATTTCCTCTTATAATTTAACCATCTACTGATTTTTGTCCTAGTTAGTTTTTGGAACACACTGGCTCACCCTCCCTAACACCCCTAAGACTTCCCAATGTTGCGTTTTTTCTGATCTCTCCACCCAGGCTTCCAGCACTCCATGGAAGCTTGGTTTTAATTTGGAAGCTGATGCCCAAGTGGCTTGTCTACTGTTGTGAAATGAATGATATAGAAACCAAGCAGGAGTAGTTTAGTTACATAGTCACCTTGCTGCCTGCTGGGAGCCACCAATAAAGCCTTTCAGGGTTCTTTCTTTTATTGGTATTGGGTTAAAATGATCTGAAATCTAACAAGTCTCCATCTCCAGAGATGTAGAGTTCATGTCCATGTTGGAAGTTTTCTGTGTATGTATTCTCTTTGCATGCACACATATATAATAAACTTTGTGTGTGTGTGTGATGTATAAAGAAATAAAAAACAAACACACATATAAAATTTGCTGACTTTAGCTATAACACAAAAGTCTAAAAATGTAGCTTACTTATGAGTATGAGACTTGAGTCAACGGCTGTTCCTCATGCCTCAGCTTTGGTTCTGCTCTTCATTGACCCATTTGTTTTCTTCCTGGTCTTTTTTTCTTCCTTCCTTCCTTCCTTCCCTCCTTCCTTCCTTCCTTCCTTCCTTCCTTCCTTCCTTCCTTCCTTCCTTCCTT
>CABHPP010145382.1:1773-12659 GCA_902168425.1 Peromyscus attwateri
CTCTCTCTCTCTCTCTCTCTCTCTCTCTCTCTCTCTCTCTCTCTCTCGTTTTTCAAGACAGGGTTTCTCTGTGTAGTTTTGGTGCCTGTCCTGGAACTCACTCTGTAGACCAGGCTGGCCTCGAACTCACAGAGATCTGCCTGGCTCTGCCTCCCGAGTGCTGGGATTAAAGGCGTGCGCCACCACCGCCCGGCTTCACATCTCATTTTTCAATCAGCGATGTATTAGCAGTGTTCTCACCCATCATTCTCATAGGCCTTCACTCGTTCTTGGTTGGTGACTGCTTCTGTGTGTCTGAGGTGCTGGGGACAGGACCCACACTTTTCTGAGCACTCAGCTGGGCATTTAACTTGCGCTTCATAACCTGTAGTGTACCAAGCCGCTGAGCTACCTCCAGCTCTTTTGGAAGTCATATGAGTCTTGAATCCCAAGTCTTTTGCCAGACACGATCCCTTTGACTCATTCTCTGTCCCGTTCCCTCGGCCCTCTCCTTCTGTGGTGTTCTCCTCCGTTCTCACGTCCTTTTACCTCCTCTTTCTTTCTTTTTTTTTCAAAGATTTTCTTTTTTTTTTTTTTTAAGATTTATTTATTTATTATGTATGCAGAAGAGGACACCAGATCTCATTACAGATGGTTGTGGGCCACCATGTGGGTGCTGGGAATTGAACTCAGGACCTCTGGAAGAGCAGTCAGTGCTCTTTAACCTCTGAGCCATCTCTCCAGCCCCCTTACCTCCTCTTTCAATCACCCATCACTTTTCGCTTAGACACTCTTAACCCTTTATTAAGCTGACTCCAGGCTCTTTCTGCTGCTGTCTGCTCCTCTCGCCCATGAGTGTGTTTGCGTGCACTTTGTAATTTGGGGTAATGAGTAGAGATTTAGCTGCAGGAAATTTGCCTGGCCTGAGTGTTCCTTCCAAAGTGTTCTTCTGGATGCTTGCCAGGGTCTTTAAAGTTTTTTTTTTTAATTTTAAAAACCACATTTATTTATTTGTCTGTCTGTATGCATGATGTGTTCGTGTGTGTGTGTGTGTGTGTGTGTGTGTGTGTGTGTATGCTCAGATGCCATGGAGTGGGTGTGGAGGTCAAAGGACACATTTAGGATGGGGAATTGGCAGCAAGTACCTTTACCCACTTAGCCATCTCAGAAGTCCTGATTACCAGGTCTTTAGGAGCAGTCCAGATTTGGGATCAGTTTTCTATCCTTTCTGTGGCTTGGGTTCATAGTGGGGTGGGATGAGATTGTCAGTTTAACTCTTTACCTGGTGAGGCTCGAACCTGTGACTGCAAACCTTCTGAAGAGACCTCATTAGCCTCTACCTATTTCCCAAGAAGAGGGCAACAGTGCAGCCTGCTTGGTGTATCTGTGCTTTGGGCACCGAAGGGCACCCAGGCCTTTCATCAGTGGTACAGCCACTGGGGTTCAGGTCTGTCCTAGTTGGAGCTTCTGTGGCTATGATAAACACTATGACCAAAAGCCAGCTGGAGAATAAAGGGTTTGTTTCTTCCCACAATTCTCAAGTCACACTCCATCACTGAGGGAAGTCAGGGCAGGAGCCTGGAAAAGCAGGAACTGATCCAGAAGTCATGGAGGATCGCTGCTCACTGGCTTGTTCCTCCCGGCTTGCTCGGCCTGCCTTCTCACACAACCCAGGCCCATCTCCCAGGGGTGACACTGCCCACAGTGGGCTGGGCTCCCCCACGTACATCATTAACCAAGAAAATGCCTTAGAGACTTATCTACAGGCAATCTGATGGAGGCATTTTCTCAATCGAGATTCCTTATCCCAGATAACTTTAGCTTGAGTCAAGTTGACGATAACCGACCAGGACAGTGAGAGACCCTATTTCAAGAGTGGAGAGGGATAGAGCAGAATACCACACATTCTCCTTCGGTCTTCACAGGCGCATGCACGGGTGTGAACACCCGCAGACATACATGCACCACCACCACCCTGCCTCCACGACACAGGACGCTTATCCTGGCCCCTGGGCCACCAGCCCCAGCTCAAGGCTTCCCGCTGACCCCGGGGCCCTCTGTCTTCCACCTTCAGGTGGTCCTCTGCTCGCCATCCTCCTGCACGTCTGGGCAGGTGTTCCCGCATCCTCTGTCTGGAAAGCTTTCAGACTCCCCATGTGTGAGTAGTTGCTGTTCTCTCTCCCAAGGCAGATTAAAGGTAGAGGACCAGAGAGAGAGACAGACCCCGTATTTTGGGAGAGAACGGTAATTATTATCCTCTCCTGAGCAAAAGACCTGTGAAGTGGTCGGTTTTCTGAGGAGGAAATCCTCAGCCTCTGCCTTCTTCTCAACCCCGCTGCCTGAGTCCCTCTCAGCCTGCAGGATGGGGACCAGGGCTTTTACAGCCTGAAGAAAGGTGGAGGTTGCCAGAGGCCTGCTCCTTCCCACTGGAGTGCTAGCCCATCCCGTGTCCTCCTTGCAGGTCACATGACCATCTTGTGGCTATACCGACACCTTTGCAAGGGCAGTCCCCACTGCCCCCACCTCCCCACCTGTACTCCCTAGTACAGATGCTTAACGGGACCTGAGTAGGCCTGCTGCTGCCTCCTCCTCCTCCTCCTCCTCCTCCTCCTCCTCCTCCTCCTCCACCTCCTCCTCTTCTCCGTGTGTGTGTGTGTGTGTGTGTGTGTGTGTGTGTGTGTGTGTGTGTGATAGCATATATATATGTGTGTGTGATATATGATATATATGTATATATATGTGTGTGTGATAATATATATATGATGATGTGTATATATGAGATATATGTATATGTGTGTGGTGATATTATGTTCCCCAAAATATTGTGTACCCTAATAAACTTATCTGGAGTCAGAGAACAGAACAGCCACTAGATATAGAGGCCAGAAAATGGTGGCACTCACGCCTGGGATTTGAACTTGGGTCCTTAATCCTTAATCCTATCACTTGGGAGGCAGAGATCCATCCGGATCTCTGTGAGTTCAAAGCCACACTGGAAACAGCCAGGCATGGTGACTCATGCCTTTAATCCCAGGAAGTGATGGCAGAAAGCAGAAAGGTATATAAGGTGTGAGGACCAGGAACTAGAGCTGGTTAAGCTTTTAGGCTTTCGAAAAGCAGCTCAGCTGAGATCCATTGGGATGAGGACACAGAGGCTTCCAGTTTGAGGAAACAGGATCAGCTGGGGAATTGGTGAGGTGAGGTAGCTGTGGCTTGTTCTGCTTCTCTGATCTTCCAGCATTCACCCCGATACCTGGCTCCGGGTTTGTTTTTATTAACAAGACTCTTCAAGATTCGTGCTACATATGTGTGTGTGTGTGTGTGTGTGTGTGTGTGTGTGTGTGTGTGATTGCTGCTGCCACTGCTGTGGTCTCAAAATGCTAATTGTAGCCCTTCTCCCAGCCTCTCCTTTACTATTCTGGATGAATTGTTAGAAGTATTTGGCTTCTTGTTAAGTTTTTATTTATTTTGGCATTTTATTTCATTATCTGTGTATATGTATGTGTGTGTGTGTGTGTGTGTGATTGTGGAGACCAGAATACAACCTTGAGTATTGTCCCTTAGGTACCCATCCACCTTGTTGATCTGGAACTCACCAGATGTCTGGCCAGTGAGTCCCAGGGACCCAGCCATTTATGCGCCCCCAGTTCTGTGATTACAAACCCATGCCATCATACCTGGCTTCTTTATGTGGGTTCTGGGATTTGAACTTGGGTCCTTAAGCACTGTACTGACTGAGGCATCTCCTCAGCACTACTTAACTGTTTAAAATAGAATGGCTCACATGACGCATCATCCAGTTGACATGCAGTATCCCTCATACAGAAGGCTAAAAATACGAATATTTTTGAGCACCGACAGTACACCACCCATGGAAAGTTACACGTTGTGAAGCTTTGCTCTGAGAGCAGAATGACCTTTAGGCTGTGTGCTGAAACTGAATCCCATGCTTTGATTGAGTCCCTAGCCCAAGAAACTCCATTGTGCACATGCAGTCCGAAATCTGAAACATTCCGAATCCCGTAACGTGTAGGGCATTGTCTCAGCCATGCTCAGATAAGGGGTCCTCAACCTGTAGTGTGGTACTTGTCCATTGAAACACAGATCTGGGGGCTGGGGAGGGGACTCGGTTGGTAGAATGTTTGCTGTGTAAGCATGAGAACCTGAGTTAGTCTCCCTAGAACCTGTGCAAATACCAAGCACACATGGCTCATGTCTGTAACCTCCCACAGGGAAGGCAGAGATATAGCAATGGGTGCCTGGAGCTCGCTGGCCAACCAGTTGAGCCACACTAGTGAGTTCCAGGGTCAGTGAGAGATGCTGTCTCAGCAAACAAGGTGGAGAGTGGCCAAGGAGGACACTGACATTAACCTCTGGCCTCTGGACCACGTGTCCACACAGACGCATGCTCACCCCTCCCCTGCACACACAAAACAGTCTATTTGATGAGAATTGGCTTTTTGTTTTGTTTTGTTTGTTTGTTTGTTCAGTTGGTTTTGGGTTTTTTCGAGACAGGGATTCTCGGTGTAGCCCTGGCTGTCCTGGATTTGCGATTACAGAAAAGGAATTTGACAGAGGTAAAAGGCTGTCTGCTGAGAGCCCCGTTTCCCCATCTCATCCCCCAGGAAGCCAACTGGTTCCGCTCCCTAGAGGCACTAGTGTTTCCTGTTTGCTATACATCCGTCGTCGTCGGGAGATATTCTAGATGTGCACGTGTAACTCATACATAATTCGGGAATATTTATGAATGTGTGCTTATCTATAAATTTGTATACATACATACATGTATATATTTCCTAATGCAATCGTCGGCATCCCTCTCGCTTTCCCTATCAATGCATCTTGCAAATTGTTCCACACCAGAAAGAAACGCTTCTTCATTCTTTTTATGGCTGTCTGCTATTCCATTATACAGACGGGCCGTGATTTATTTAACGAGACCCCTTTCTGATGGGTGCTTAGATTGCCAGTCTTCTGCCATTTCCAAACAGTGCCGTATGAAGCACCGGGTGCCTGAGTTAGTGCCGATTTGAGAGTGTACGTGAGGGACTCGGGGTGAAGCTCATGAGGAACTCCAACTTTGCTGGAGAGATAATCGTTTCTTCATGGTCAAGTTACCTGGCTGGTGAGGGCTGGCCTTGGTCCCTTGGGCTTCTTACCTACTACTCTGGTAGTTAAAGGGCTTTCCCTATGATCATTACCTACAAATATACAGCTGTAGTTTCTGTCTTTGGTTTGTCTTTTTTTTTTTTTTTTCTTCACTACATAGCTCTGGCTAGCCTGGAACCTGCTATGTAGACCAGGCTTGACTTGATTACAGAGGTTTGTCTGTTTCTGCCTCCCAAGCACTGGAATTAAAGGCGTGCACCACCACACCTGGTCTCTGGTATAGTTTCTGAAGGAACAACACTACTTGGACTTCAGACTTTGCCTGTTAGCCGAACACAAGGGAAGGAGATTTATTGGTCCATTTATAGATCATCTGGGAATAAATTCAAAGAAGCGTCTGAAAAATTATGTGTGTGTGTGCTCACACATGCACACTTGCATGCCGCAGCATGATTGTGGAGATCAGAGGACAACTCGTGAGAGTCTCCTGTCCCTCAGCCACGTGGCTCCCAGAGCTCAGACTCTGGGTGAGCACCTTTACCTGCTAAGCCATCTTGCTGGCTCTAACATTCAAACAGTAATTCATACAAGCATACATTGTTCCATTTTTTTTTTTCATTTCCCCCTATACTCTCTATCCGTTGCTGTGAGAAAATCACTAAGGAAGGAAGGATTTATTTGGTCCACAGTTTGAGGGGATAGTCTGTCTGGCAGGGGAGTCAACAGTGGGAGCTTGGGGCAGCTGGTTACATTGTACCCCAATGTCAAGAAACAAAGTCCACGATTCCAGCCCAAGGAATGATGCCACCCACACTGGGCAGGACTTCTCTCCTTAATTAACCTAACCATGATAATCTCCCATAATCCCCACAGGCATGCCTCGGGGCTTATCTCTCAGACGATGTTTGATGTCATCAGTTGTAATTGAGATTAACTGGCACACTCCTACCTTCTATTTCTTACCTCTTCTCTATCCCATTGGTCTCCTCTGTCTCGTAGACAGCTCCACTTATTCTTTCATATCTTAAATGTTGTGCTGGCTAGTTTTAGGTCGACCTGGCTCAGGTTGGAGTCGTTTGGGGCCTGGGGGCAAGCCTATAGTGCGATCCTTGATTGACAGTTGGTGTGGAAGGGCCCAGCTCGCTGTGGGTGGTGCCGCTCACTGGCTAGTGGCCCTGCATGGTATCAAAGCAGGCTGAGCAAGCTGTAAGGAGCAAGCCAGTAAGCGGTGTTCCTCCATCAGCCCCTACCTTCAGGATCCTGTCTCGAGTTCTTGCCCTGACTTCCCTCAGTGACGGAGTATGACTTAAGAACTGTAAACTGAAATAAAACCCTCTTTGCTCAAGTTGCTTTTGATCATGGTGTTTTAATCACAACAATAAAAACCCTAACTTAAGACATAGTCATACATGACTTTACGTACCTGTATAAAATCTCGAAATCACAAAACAGAGAGATTTCTCAAAGAAAGAAAAACCAAAAAACCAAAAACCTGAAAATAGATTTACCGTATGACCTAGCTGTACCACTCCTGGCATTTCCCCAAAGGACTCCACGTGGACACCTCACAGGGACACTTGCTCACCCTCTTAGAGCAGCGCCAACCACACTGGCTATGTTATGGAACCAGCCTGGGCATCCAGTGGTGGACCGGGTAAGAAAATGTGCATTTTTACGTGGACTTTTTCAGCTGCAAAGAAGGAAGTTAGGTCGTTTGCAGGAAGGTGGATGCAGAGACGAGCTCACTAAGTCCTTCAAGCCAGTCTCACGCAGAAGGCTTTTTACTAGAAACACAGACATCCACGATCACTGTTAAACAGCCATGTGCTGATCCGTGGGGAAAGCTGGTCAGGTGCTCAAATTAGGGTCAAGAGGAGATGCTGCCACACCAAGGTACTGAGAGTGGCACATTTGGGGTTGGACGTGGAGCTCCGCAGGTAGAGCACACACAGAGGTCTGGGTTCGGTTCCCAGCACTACAGAAACAGGGCATGGTACTGCACAACGTGTTACCCCAGCTCTCTGGAGGTGGAGGCAGGAGATTTGGGAGTTCAAGGCCATTCTTGGTCATACAGAGATCTTTGAGGCCAGCCTGTGCTACAGGAGATCCTGTCTCAAAGAATAAAAGAAACCACTTTTGGCGCAGCATAGGATGAGGTATTTTCTAAGTGGCTGCATATCTTAGAACACCTCTTAGGGGAAAGGCCTGTTTGGCAGGCCCGTGTTTTGGGATGTGTTGACAGTGCGGTAGCCGCCAGCATTTACTGAGCTTCGTACCGCAGGCTAGGCTGGTTCCTCTCCTCCTGCTGGAAGCCCCCAGCCACCTGGTATCCCTCCTTCAGATGCCTTGGCTCAGGCTCGGTGCAGTGTGCCCAGGGTTGCTCGTCTGGATGGTTCCAGCCTAGCTTTCCATGTATCTTTGGATCTTAGACACATGGCCAAGCAGTAAGCCCAAGGCAGCAGGGTTTGTAGGTGGGCAACACCAGCTACTTGTGCTGGTTCAGTTGACCTATTCAGCTGCACATGAATGAAAGTGATATGCAGTAAATAGAACCTTACTTAGCATTGTGAGTTTGGAAATTGTCCTGGCTAGTGATCTGTTTGGGCCCACAGTCATGAAAACAGTTGATATTCCACATTGGATATTGAGCTGAGATGTACAGTCCACAGGGTATGTGCAGGATATTTTCAGTGCACCATATTTTCTCTCTTATGTATATGTATTCATGTATTTGGAGGCATATGTGTGTGTCATGTGACTATGGCAGCCAGAGGTCAACTCTGAGTGTCATTTTTAAGGTGCCCTCCATCTTCTTTTGGAAACAGGGTATCTCATTGACCTGGAACTCACAGATTAGCTGGCTGGCTGGGGCCCCGGGACTCAACTGTCTCTGTCTCCCCAGAGCTGGGATTCCACGTGTGTATCACCATGAGTGGCTTTTTCACATGGGTTGTAGGGGTAGAACTTGGGTCCTCATATTCGGGTGACAAGCACTTTACTGACTGTGCCATTTCCCTGGCTTCTTGGATTTTCCGCTTAACTTCTCTTTTCAACTGACAATGGGTTATTGGGATGCAAGTATTTGTACCCAGAGGCTGTTCAGGCCACAGTCCTAAGTCCATGACAACCCAGCAGTGGAGCACAGGGGTAAGAAGAGAGGCAGATGGAGACACTGCATCTTTCCTGCCTCTGCCAGAGCATCTCAGGGAGGACAGTGTCTGCTCACACTCTGTCTGGTTACAGCTCCATACAACGAGGTTGTAGTTGGGCTTGACTCTGTGAGCTGCTGTCCCATGGTCTGTCAAAGGCTTTTGACTAGAGAGGCGTTGAGGGTCTGTGGATGTTCTGGCCTGACCCCAGGCCTGACCTTCTTCTGGACAGTTCTATTTCTTTTTAGCTCACCATTTAGCTCACCGTGCAAGGTCTTATCTGATGTCCCAGAGCATCCCTGGTCCCTTGTGTATGTACTATATCTATGTGTTCATGTGGCTGTGTGCATTTGTGCATACACGTGTTTCTACACATGTGTAGAATCCAAAGGCCAATGTTCCATGCCTTCTTCAATCACTTAGCACCTTGCTTTTTGAGAGTGGGTCTCTTACTTGAACCTGGGGCTCACTACTTGACTATGCTTACAGCCAGTGAACTCCAGAAATCCTCCTGCCTCTGTTCCCATCCTCTGCTGTCCACCCACCTCAGTGCTGGGGTTATAGGTTTGCGTCACTGTGGCCTGATTTAACGTTGATGCTGGAGACCCACACTCAGGTCCCCATGCTTGTGTGGCAGTTGCTTTACAGACTGAGATGTCTCCCCAGCTCTAGCCCCAGTTGTTGGTAGCATGTGCTGGACAGTCCCTAGGTCCACATCGGCAGTCCATGTCCTTGTCTGCAGAAAGCCGTAGGTAGGTCTGTGTCCTTCCAGGCCACATGCAGGATCTTGGTCATAGCTGCCTGCCATGGAGAGTGCATGGAATGTATGTTGTGATCCACTGGGGACCGTGTGGCATTAAAGCAAGCTGGGGGACAGAAGTGGCCCCGGAATTTCAGTTTGCTAGTGTTTCTTCTAGCTGACTAATGACTTTAAGCCTAATTTGCTTACGGATGAATGACTCTAGCCTTACTTGGGTGTAAGCCTCATTTCCTGGGTCTGGAGAGATGGCTCAGTCACTGTAGTGCTTTTGAGGAGGCCCTGAGCTGGATCCCCAGAATCCATGTAAAAAAGCTAAGCAAAGTAGCACACATGTGTAGTGCCTGCTCCGGGGGATGAAGACAAGAAGCACACACAAAGTGCACGGCGTGATTTTTGTATAGAAATTTGCACCTCACGGGACAATTCCCTTCTGGGACGCCCCAATCCTCCTGACCCCTAAACCTTCTAGAGCTGGTGGTTATGAGTTCTCCATGCTGCCTGCCTCCTTGGCCCATGCAGCCTGGTGCACACCTTCTGCTGTGTGCTGCTGTGTGACTGAAGGTGAGGAACGGGCTAACTTCCTTAGCATCCTGCTCTGTACCTGGAATTGCCAAGCCCAGGAGGCTGAGGAAGGAATAAGGAAGGAAACAAAGGATGATGTGAGCTGAGGCCTCACTCCTCCTTGCTGCTTGCTGGTGATGCTGCAGGGAGAAGAGTCTCCATCCTTCTTTTTTGTAGAAGTCAACCAGGTCAGACTGCTCCTGCATTCCAGCTGAGAGGCCCAGACTCCCCGCCCACCGCACCCTGAACCTCGACTCCTCTCCCAGCTGTCCAGGTTAGCTGCCTCTGCATCCCTTCTCAGGTATCCTGTCTTAGGTAGCCAGGGTCTGGTGGGGTGCTCCTGAGAGCGCCAGAAAGCAATGTGCAAAGCAGCCAGAAGTCCCAGGTGGTTTCATGTCCTACTTTGGCCTGTTCTATACCAGAGAACTTAGGGCCTTTGTTGGCTTCTGCGGGCCCTGGTTTCCTGATGGACTCCAGGGAATAGGTGGGTATGAGGGTGTGCAGAGGTCCTCACAGGGTGCATACTCAGCTTTCCATGACAGGTCGTTTGCCTGTGAATATTCTTCACTGGCTAGGTCCTGGGCAGGGTCCTTGGAATATGTAGCTCATGTGACAGGTTGTATTCTGGACTTTTCCTTATTGCTAGGGTCCAGGCTGAATGAATTACAGTGTGGCTCCTGACATGCTCCCATAACCCTCTCTGTGTTACAATGGGAAACTGGAGGCTTAGGAAGACCCAGCAGGACACAGACCTATCATTCATTGGATGTCTGGAAGACCTCATTGCTGAATGCTGGGTAACTAGGAGGACGAAGGCTCTCTAGCCCTTGCAGCCATGCTGTCTCCTAGTGATGGTTTGGCTCTTCTTCAGGTGTGTGTGTGTGTGTGTGTGTGTGTGTGTGTGTGTGTGTGTGTGTTTCTGTAAGCTGGTGATGGTAATTCAATCTTGACTGTTTTCAGTGTGGACAGGAAGACCAGCAGAGGTGGCTAGCTGATCTGGTTTGCTGAGGACAGAGGGCATTCCTGGGGGTAGTCCTGGGCACACCTGGCTGAGCCAGCCACTCAGGTTGGCCCTGGGGATCCTGCAAGTAAATGGAATGTATGTTGTGATCCACTGGGGACCGTGTGGCATTAAAGCAAGCTGGGGACAGTGTCAGCTGCTCGGTTCGGCTTGGTAGGCCGAATTGGAAGCAAATGAGTGACTATAAGTCAGTCCAGAAGCTTGTGTCACTCCCGTTTAAACCAGGACATTGTAGAGTATAGCCTCTCTCTCTCTCTCTCTCTCTCTCTCTCTCTCTCTCTCTCTCTCTCTCTCTCTCTCCTTCTTT
>CABHPP010145382.1:12759-32961 GCA_902168425.1 Peromyscus attwateri
CTTGCTGACCTGGTGCTCACCAACCAGATACAAAGCCATTAAGCCCCAGGGGCTGCCTGTTTACCCCCACCCCCAGCTCTTGGGATCATAAGCACACACTATCACACCTGGCTTGCTGTATGGGTTCTGAGGATCAAAGTTGGGTCTTCCTTCTTGTAGAGCAAACACTCTTGCACTGAGCCATCTCCTCAGCCTGTAAAAGGACGTTTTCTAATGTGTCTGTGGAGGAAGGGACACACGGAAATAAAAGCTCCAGGAGCAGCTCTGAGGAAGACACCCACAACTGAGCCTTTGGGGACCAGGAAGAAAGAGATGGGTGACTGGCTAGCCAAGGAGAAGGTGGTGGGCCCAGAGCTGGAGGATGCAGGGTGCCCTCCTGAGCCTCCCGGGATGGAAGGGAGGCAGAACCTTGGCAGTTCCTGAGCTTGCTGGGGCCTAAGACTTCCAGTGTGATGATGACAAGCAGGGGGCCTGTCAGGCTGGGAAGCCCTGTACCACTCTGATTGCCCTCCTAGCGTGAGCCGGGAGACCCTGGCTCTCAGATGTGCCTACTGGGCCACGTGGGGGACAGCGGTGGCCGTGGTGGGTTCCTGTTCTGAGCCAGGTGGCTGATTTAATCCAGCTGAGGCCAGGGCCTCTGCATGGAGGCTTAGAAGACAGCTGGGTCCCTGCCAAGCCCTCCTCCCTGCCACATGGGGCTACAAAGACCAGAAAGGGGGGAGACCTGCTGGGGGGGCCCATGTAGCAGATGTCACCATGGTGAATGCTTCTTGTTTATCTTTTATTAATGGCAGGCGCTTAGGCTCCTGCAGGGGAAGTGCTCAGAGCAGCCCTTTGGAGTGAGCAAGCGGGCTGCTCCATGAAGGCGGCCTCCCTCAGAAGCTGGGGAGGAGAGAGCAGGCATGAATAATACAGGCTGCATCTTGTTGGACCACTGTGTATACCTGAGCAAGTGCTACAGATACTCTTGGCTTCTGAACTCGGGAAGAATGCTTTTCTCAACTCCTGGGATGGAGTCGGATGGGACAGGATGGGTGCGACCAGCTGAAAGTGCGTGGGCGCAGACCCCTGCTCTGGCCTGGGCTTTACCAGTAGCCTGGACTGGGCACTCTGCTGTTCAGAACTCTGTAGCCCCACTCCCCATTTAATCAGACCTGGAGACATGCACCCAGAGCAGGGAGGGAATGCTAGCTGTAAGCTTCCTCCAGGAAGGCCCTGGCTTCCTGACTCTGTTCTTTCCTCCCCACTGGGGGGTGTGTGTGTGTGTGTGTGTGTGTGTGTGTGTGTGTGTGTGTGTGTGTGATGTTCAGATCAGAACACAACCTCAGGTGTTAGTCCTTCCCTGCCACACTATTATTCAAAACAGCAGGCCAGGCTAGCTGGCCTATGAACTTCTGGGCATTCTCCTGTCTCCACCTCCCATTTGGCTTCAGGAGTGCCAGCATTACAGGTCTTCACTCTTGTGTGGCAAGCACTTTTTCCACTGAGCATCTCTCCAGCCACACCTGTTGGTCCGTGGGTGAGGGTCGAGTATCCAGACAAGAACATGAACACTGGAGACTTTCCCATCACCTATCCTATTCTGGGGAACTTTCTAGAAGGAGCTGGCAGCAAGGGATGCTGGGGAGGGAAATGGGTAGAGAAAGGAGTCTCCTTGGCTCTTTGGCCTTTTTCTACTCCAAAAGGTGGAAGCTTTGTGTTCCTACTGGAAATAGCTAGTCTTTGGCAGGAAGCCCACCTGTGTGGATGGAGAAGTGGGCTGTGAGCCTGGGGACAAGTGACAGAAAGAGAGAAGGAAGGGGGCAGAGGGGGCTGGGTGTCATCTCTGAGACCCTGATTGGCCACCGGCCATGTCAGGGCAAGGGCAGGTGTGCCGTATTGTCCAGGTGTTATTCTCGTTACTTGGGATTAAATGAGCGAAGTGTGAAGGGATAAACAAAGGTTGCATGATCATGTAATGGAGTATTACTCAGAAAAACGCAGTTAATACCAACACACTGTAACACGGATGATGCCCAATGAAATAAACCAGTCCCAGAAGTACAGATACAGGATGATCTCACCCCTAGACTACTCATATTCATAAAGTAAGGACAGCATGACTGTTGGAGGGAGCTGGGAAGAGTGGATAAGAGTCTCTGAGAAGCACAGACTTTCAGTTTGAGATGAAAAGGTTCTTGGGATGGATGGTGACTGTGGCTTCATGATAGTGTTGAGGTATTCGGTGCCAGTGGGCTGTTCCCTACAGTGGTTAGGATGGTAACACCTGTGCTATTTACACTATATTGTAGATTTAAGAAAATGAATCAGGAAGTGGGGCGGGGGAGACGACTCAGTGTGTAAAATGCTTACTGTTCAAACTCCTAAGCCTTATCGCCTGAACCAACGTAGAAGAGCTGGATCCGGCACCAAGTGTCTGCAATCCCAGTTCTTCCAGGTGAAGACCGTGTGGTCTCCGATGCTCACTTGCCAGCCAGGCTAACTGAATCAGTGAGCCTCAGGGTCAGTGACAGACCTGACACGAACAATTAGGTGGGGAGTGATCGAGGAAGAGGTCAGACGTTGACGTCTGGCCTTCACATGTTCACGCACACATATGCATGTGCCACACGTATGTTCAAACACACACACAAAAGTATACATAAAATAAATAAGGACTGTTGACATCTCTCTTCTACTTGCTCATCTGGTGTGAAATGAATGGAATTTCAGTGTTTCTCTGGTGGTGGTCATGGTGATGGGGGTGATGGTGGTGATGATGATGGTGGTGATGATTATGTTAATGATGTTGATAATGGTGGTGATGGTGAAGATGGTGGTGATGATTGTGTTAATGATGTTGATAATGATGGTGGTGATAGCAATGACGGTTGACAGTGATGTGATGGACATTTGTGGGCTGCTTGTAGAGTCAAAAGTCTATCAGGCAAATCCTGTAGTTGTTGGGCTACAGAGCCAAGTCTGGAGCTCTCTGGCTCTCAGAGATCCCCAGTGGAATCCCTGAGGCTACTGCTGGACAAGCCCCACTCCTTTGCAAAACTCCTGGGCAAGGTTCCAGCCAGAGTTCTTCTTTCCGTGGGAATGGACATCTGAGGCTGAGATGGCAGCTGAAGGTGTGGGAGAGCAGAACCTGTGTAAACCGCAGGGAAACATGGTCCTCAAACAGCAGCCTTGGGAGGGGACAAAGGGCTGGGGTGTGGCAGTCTGTAGAGTGCTCGTCTCGAATTCCTGAAGTCCTGGGTTCCATCCCCAGCACCGCACAGACTGGGCGTGGTATCTCGTGCCTGTAATCTCGGCATTTGGGAGGCTGAAGAGGCAGGATCTGAAGTTCAAGGTCATCCTTTGGTACAGAGAAAGACCAAAATGGGCTAAATGTGACTTTGTCTCAAAACAAACAAACAACAAAAGAAGGAAATGAAAACATCAGCGCTGATATCCCAGGAGGTACTAGAAAGCATCACATGCCTGAAATAAGAAGAGGATGTTACCAAATAAGAGTATGCGGAACAATAACTTAAAAAAACTAGTTCAGATGATGGTGATCGAAACAAAGCTCATTAAACAAACGGAAGGTGAGATTTCATGGAAGAAGAATAAAAAGACCAGACAGGAACAGCGTTCCCAAGGAGCGTTGGGAAAGGCGGGGCATGAAAGCGAGTTATGAATCCTATGACTCATAAAAGTCTGAGTTAATGAAACACAAAAAAACAGACGGAAGAAGGTTATGAAAGAATTCTTAAAAGAGAATTGATCACAACAGAAGGATAAAAATCTTCGCATTAAAAGAGCTCTGACTCTCCCCAGTACTTTAAAGGGAAGGGAAAAAGTATGATTTAAACAATATAATTATGAAATTTCAAATAACCAAGAATAAAGTAATGTTTCGAAAAACTTCTGAAGGAGGGAGAACAGACAAAAGGCTTGTCTACAGAGGCCGAAGACTCAGCTGGGAAGCAGCAGTGGACAGATCAGGGCTGTGGACTTGGGGCTGCGGACCCGAGTGTGGTCTCCAGGACTCACATAAAAAGCCATGGTCAGTAGAATACACCTATAGTCTCAGGACCGTGGAGGCAGAGACAGGAGGATCCCTGGGATCTCAGGAAATAGGATAGATACTGACAGAGGAAAACACCCAAGGCCAGCCTTACACACACACACACACACACACACACACACACACACACACACACGCATGCGCGCGCACACACATGCATAGAGTAGGCTTGCACACGTGCATGCACACACACACATGTATACATATGCATTTCCATACACAGGTATATGCACATGAACAGGTACACCTCAGGCAGGGGGTGGTGGTGGCAGAATTTGCTCACTTGCTGTCCAGGGTGCAGGGGAGAGGGAACCTGTCTGTCTCATTACCAGCCAAACCTAGTCAAGCTACTGCGTCATTCGATAAGGATGCTTTCAATGATGCCAGGTAGAACTAAACTTTATGATCACACATCTTCGTTACCAGTTCCCTAACCACTCTCTCACGCAAAGTAGGGGGAGGGGCAATAACTGCGTGGTAGCAGTTTGCCAGCTTGGAGAATCTTGGATAGGGGACAGTGGCCAGGCCTGACCTTTAGACAGTGCAGAGACCTCCAGATGGGAGGGGCTCCAGGGCTAGCATCACTGTAATTCTGCAGAGGTGGGAGGCATGGAGGAGCGAGGCCAATGTCAAACTCAAGAATGAAACATGCTGCTGAACAGTGTTCCTTATACAGATCAGATGGCTGCCGGAGGAGTCGAATTCGGAGAAATTTCTAAGAAGTGGTTGCCTTCGGGGTGCTGGGAAGGGAGTGATCTTTCATTTATAAATCCTGCTGTGCTGTTTGATTTCTTTTTTAATCATATGTGGGATGGATGAGATTTGTCTTTAAAGCCAAAAAAATTATGAAAATCCAAATGGAACAACTTGAAAAGCCCTGGTTTGTGACAGCTTGTTGGGGGTTGGGGTGAAGGCTCTGTCGGTAGAGGGCTTGCTGAGCAAGCAAGAGGACCTGAGTTTGAATCTCTGGCATGCACATAGACAGCTGGTGCAGCAGTTCTTACGGAGTGAGTCCCAGAGCTGAAGTGGCGGAGACTGGAGGATTCCAGGAGCTTGCTGGCCAGGCCTGCCGAGTCTTAGGACTCCAGATTCCGTGAGAGAGCTTGTCTCAATAAGGTGGAGAGTGATTGAAGAAGGTAGTGGATGTCCACCTCTGGCCTCTGCATGCCCACCCACCACTGTGCAGACCTGTCTCCACAAATGTACATGCTCACATCCTGTCCCCCCACACACGAGAGAACTCAGGGTGGGACGCTTGTTGGAGTGGTCTTGAGGCTATCAGAGGGCTCTGTGAGTTTTAACCTGCTCTTGGCACCGTGGGCCTGTTGGCCATCTTAAGGGAGCCCAGGCAGACTGAGTTGGACGGCCTCTCAAGTAAGGATTGCCCAATGCTATTCTTTTGCTCTGTTGAGTTTTACTTATTTTATATTTGGATGTGTGAGGCTGACGCCTCTGGGAGCTGTGGGGTGCCATGGCCCTGTCGGTGCTGGGCTGTCTTGCAGGTTGTGACTTAGATCTGATACTTATATATTTGCCTTTGAAACCTGTTGTCCTGTCTGCCCCACCGTGTGGCCCACAGCAGAGGAAGAGGACTTCAGAGGGTTCTCGAGCACAGGGGAGGGCAGCAAGTACCAGCTGGACATTGGATGCTGGACTACACCGGTGCTGGTCCTGCTTCCAAACAACCATCTGTGCTGACTGGACGCTCAGATGGGTATGTCAGCAAGAGGTGTGTGGGGGAGAGGGGACAGAGCCAGGCATGGGACAGTCCTCAAGAGCTGTGCCCTGCTGGAATGTGAGAGCCTCGTCAGCTGAGGTGTAGGGGTTCTGGGGAGGTGTGATAGTTCTCACAGTCAACTTGACACAACGTAGAATCACCTTGAAGAAAGTCTCGGTGAGGGGTTGTCTGGATCAGGCTGGCCTATGGGCATTGTCCTGATTATCTTAACTGATGTGGGAGGACCCAACCCCCTGGGAGTGGCACCAGCCCCCTGGGAGGGGCACCATTCCGTGAGTTTGGGTCCTAGACTGTGTAAGCGTGGGGAAAGTGAGCTGAGCAGCAGACATGGATACATTTCTCTCCACTCTTGACTGGATCAGATGTAGCTGGCTGCTTCCCTCCTGCTGCCTTGATGACCGTAACGTGGAATTTTGAGCTATAACGAACCCTATCTCCTGTAAGTGGCTTTTGGGAGAGCATTTTATCGCAGCAACAGAAATGATATGAGGACAATCAGGAACTCAGAGAACCGCCCAAGCTTGTCCAGTAGGAGGGGGAGGGGCCATCTGCCGAGGTCACATCTTAGGGACGTCCAGATGTCAGTAAAGATGAGCCAGCTGTTGGAAGCTGTGTGCAGGGGATGGAAACTTTTAGCTGCATGCTCAGGGGGTAGCTGAGGCCTAGCAGGAGTAGACCCACTCTGTCAGGAGGTTTGACAGGCTTGGGATTAGCGTACCAGAGCCCTGGAGCCTCGAGGACAGCTGCTGCAACTTGGTCGCAGGTCCTGAGCTTGGGGTTCTGTGGGGGGTTCCAGAGAGGAGGATGGATTGGAACATGGAGAGTGTCTGTTCAGGTTTTGGAAAATCACAGAGACACTGTGAGAGGGCTGGGCCCCATGCATGCCCCCTGAGCCCTCTTGGTGAGGTTGGGCCAGGGTGGGGCCATGTCAGACTAGAAAAGGTGCTGGGACATGGACAACCGCTTACCTAGTCGTCCAGATGCCCATGACATGTGTATGAGTCAGCAGAGCTCCACAGGACCAAGGGATGAGGACTTGAGAGATGGCACTCAGAACCAGGGCCAGCAGCAAGCTGCCCATGCTTGGACAGAGCAGGCAATTTTTCCTGTCACTGGCTTGAGCATGGCTTCTGTGCCCACAGGCACCTCTCTTGCCTCCCCAGCACATTTGGAGCGGAAGCCTAGAATTCCGCCATTATGGGCTCATTCCTTTGGCTTGGAATACCAGTGACACCTTATAGCCCCATTCCTTTGGTGTGGGTGGCAAACACCCCTGTGATTCTTGAGATGTCACCAGCTCTAAGTGTCCTCTGTGTCTTGATAGGTCAGCAGGACTGCCACCCTCCAACTGAACATTCACTCACTGTGCCCTGTGTCTTGGATACTGTCCTAGCTCTTGGAGACCAGGATGGTCTAGATGCTGCACCCTACTTTTGGGGTAGTGGTGGAGGAGGTGGTGGTGGAGGGGGGAGTCAGGAGAGAAGGTATGAGGGTGGAGACTGTGAGACTGCCAAGGGAGGAAGCACAGGGAACATGGGTGGTGGCGTGTGTCCTTGGGCAAGTCACTCTGACGGGGACTCTGTGCAGGTCGGTTGCTGGCTCTCAGAGGGGCTTGGTACAGACTTCCCCAAATGGAAACAGGGACTGACTGGGTAAAAGACGCCCCTTAGAGATGCCCGAGGGTACAGAGAATGTCAGATAGTCCAAGCTCAGAGTAGCCAGGTAGAAAGCGTGAAACTGACCTCAGGCTACCAAGAGCAGGGTAGCCTGGCCAGGCCAGATGCTGGGGACTTGAGTTTGAAAAATGGATGCCTTCTGGCTGCAGTGACCGAGGCCTGGGAGAGACAGAGAAGAGGAGGTGGGGTCTCAGGTGGACAACTCCATGTCTCTGTTCCACCCTGGCTCTGGGTGGAACTTTCTGGTTGGAGATAGGCTTCTGTCTGTGTGCCCAGGGCACTAGGGCCAGCCTGCAGGGGCCAGCCTGGAATGGCAGATTTTTGGTGTGTGTATATGTACAATCATACATTGTGTGTACACACATGTTACCTACACGTGGAGGCCAGAGGTCAAAATTGGGTGTCTTCCTCAATCACTTTTCACCTTGAGTTTCAAGACAGTATCTCCCACTGAACCCAGAGCTCCTTGGCTCTGCTAGTCTGGCCGGCTAGCAAGCCACAGGTATCCGCCTGTCTCCACCAGGGGTTAGAAGCATGCACCCCCATGCCTGCTTTGTGTACATGGGTTCTGGGGGTCATAACACACATCCTCACGTCTGCAGGGTGTGCTGGTTAGTTTTAACTGTCAACTTGACATAGCCAACTCCAGGCACCTGGAAGGAGAGTTTCAATTAAGCGTTTCTCTAGAACAGGTTGGCCTATGGGCGTGTCTGTGGGGGATTATCTTGCGTGTTAATTGATGTAAGAAGACACTGTGGGCAGCATCAATCCCTGTTGGGGGGCCCTGGTCTAAAAGAGCAAAGGGGGCTGACTGAGTTGCAAGTTGGTTTGGCTCCGCTCTTGACTCTGGGTGTGCTATGACTAGCTGCCTTGATGTCCTGCAGTGGTGACTGGAGCCTGGAATTGTAAGCTAACACAAACCCAGGTAGCTTTGGGTCAGGGCGCTTCATCACAGGAGCGTTAAGGAAACTAGTGCACGTGGCAGGTGCTTTACCAATTGTGCCAGTGTCCCAACCCCCCCCACACACACACGGCCTATTAAACAGGGGACCTGTGCTGAGTCCTGACTCCGCAGGCCCACGACCAGGCAAGTTTGTGTTTCTGCCAACTTTAGGTGCTGCTGATACTGTTTGACATTGTTGGCTCTTGACCAGGAGGGAAGGGCCTAAGATTCGCCTAGTGCTGGGGCCGCGTTGTTTATGACCTGGGTGGAGCAATGCTGCTCACCCACACAGAGCAAGCTCCCCTTGAGGCCATCTGGGGAGGACCCAGAATCCTTCAACTATCCGAGGGGCCAGAGTCATTGCTAACCGAGTGGATGGGCAGAGACACACAACCTCCAAGGTATGCCAGCTCAGAATGACTGACAGCTCACAGGAGTGATTGACAGCTTCAAGGTGCCCAGGGATGCTGCAACGGAAAGACCCAGTATAGATGGTGCCCTTAGAAGAGGGAGGGTCTCTCAGAACCCCAACACTGAGCGGGTAGAGGCAGGAGGGTCAGAAGTTCAAGGTCTATATAGGGAGTTGGAGGCCAGCTTGAGCTACATAAGACTGTCTCAGAAACAAAGGAATGAATGCTGGAAGCTGGCTTTTCATGGAGTTCAAGTACTGTGTTCGCTTGTTCTATCCTGATAGTTCTAGAAAACAATCCCATGATCCCTTGTTGTACGGACAGGAAAAGAGAGGCTAGAGGGGTTATATGACCAACCTGGGGTCTCACTGATGAATTAGTGCTCTCAGCAAGGCTGTCTGCCCAGAGACAGCTCTCCTTAACTACTGTGCTGAACCACTCGCTAAGGCACACTCGGGACATTGAATGTGTTCAGGAAAGGCAAGTGTATCCTTTAAAATGCTGGCAGGCACCGTTTTCACAGTGCCTGCTTTGAGCCAGGGAGCTGAGTTTTTCCAGGCTGTTTGTTAATAGCATGGTTGTTGTTCTTGCCTGTTTGCAAAGGGAAAGTCAAGAGCTGGGGATGTGGCCAGTAGGTAGGGTGCTCGTTGAGAACGTGTGAAGCCCTGGGTTCGATCCCTGGCAGTGCAGAAAAACCAGGTATGGCAGTACATGTGGTCATCCTAGCACTCAGGAGACCCGGCAAGAGGACCAGAAGTTCAAGGTTATCCTTGGGTTTGTAGTGAGTTCTAGGCTACCCTGGGATGCTTATCTTGAGACCTGTCTGAAGGGGTTGGAGGAGAGGGCAGGAAAGGGAGTCAAGGCTCGGGGAGGCACACTACCTAAGCAGGCTTGTTGCTGGAGTTATCTCCAGTCCTGCCTGGGCCCGCAGCCACTCAGACCCCAATACACACACAGACGCTTTTATTATTTAAACTGTTTGGCCTAATGGCTCAGGCTTCTTGCTATCTAGTTGTTATATCTTAAATTAACCCATTTCTATTAATCTGTAAGTTGCCACGTCGCTCGTGGCTTACTGGTGCTTTATATCTAACTTCTCGTGGCGGAGGCAGCTGACAGCAACCCCTAACTCAGCCTTCCACTTCCCAGAATCCTCTCTGCTTATCCCACCTACACTATACTTCCTGCCTGACTACTGGCCAATCAGCGTTTTATTTATCAGTCAATCAGAGCAACACATCCACAACACAGGCTGGTGTCACTGGAGCTTTACCTGGGCCACTCACCTCAGAGCCTATGTCCTTCCTGACTTCTTCTCTGCCTTGCAGGCCTGCCAGAGCATCTGGAGGCCCTCTTTACCCTTCTTGTTCCCTGTGGCCTGCTGGCTTCCTGCAGTCAGAGCTGCGAATGCTGCTGAACTCACCATCCATGGTGGTTCAGTCTAGTACTCATGCGCAGGGACCCAGTCTGGGAGTCCAGGTTGGGCTGAGTGCTTCTGGGTGGGAGGCAGGATAGAGGCAGAGAGATCTCCCTGGAGAGAGACGGAGACTTGGAGCTGTGTGCTGCTTTCTACTGTAGACCACCCAGGCCCCAGCTCTCACATGCCTATAGATAGTGCTGGACCCAGATTGGCCTAGTACCACTTACGGTGTCGGGGAACAAGCACAACTGCCCATGGACACCTCTAGAGCACCCAGAGCATCCAGAAACCCAGAGCCCTACGGATTGCCATTCTGAGCACCCCTGTCTGGTTATTACACCCGCCTGACCCCCTTCTAGACTACCCTGCTTTCCAGAGGGTGGTTGAAATCCAAATGCATGGGCCACTGATGGCCTGTGGGCGGGTGTGCTTGGCTCACACTCAGGCCTGGAGGGAGCAGGACTGCTCGGATAGAAGTGGGCCCAGAGGTCCTTTGATTTCTATCAAGGCAGGAGCTGCCTGAACAGGCAGGGGTAATAACGGCGTAGGCTGGGGGCTTGGAAAAGGCAGGAAGGGAGAGCCAGGACCAGAAGTTCATACTGTGGGTCCCCACCGTGCTAGCCCAGAGCCTGGTGGCGGGGGTGGGTGGGGTGGGGAGGTGGGGGGTGGATTCCATAATGTACTCTAGTGTGGTGGGACTGTGTTCCAGGATCTGCCAAGCTGTTGTCTATCCCCTCAATGCTCCCGAAGGAGCACTGGACTAGGGAGACCTGAAAGGGCTGTGCTAGAGGACCGAGAGGAGTGAGGTGGCAGCCAGGCCGAGAAGTGCTACACTAGAGAGCGTCAGTCCTTCTGTCTACCCCCAGCCAGTCACCCAGCATATGCTCACCCGCTCCCTTACTCACTCCCCATCTGCTTGCCCCCCACTTACCTGCCAACCTGCCCACTCACCTTCCCAGCCATCCACTAATATGCCCATTTATCCATCCATCTACCACCCATTTATCCATCCATCCATCCATCCATCCATCCATCCATCCATCCATCCACTCACCCATATGCCCATTTTCCATCCATCTGCCAACCCACACGTCTGCCCATTTCTGTCCACACGCCCACCCGCCCACCAATTCTTCCATCCACTCATCTACCCACCCACTGGTCTAACGCGCTTCTCTTTGTTGGCTACCTTCTACGTTATCACCGCTTTTCATCCAGGTTGTTTCTCAGGGTAGTTTCTGCCATACCGGCCACCCCTCCTTCCTTTCTCTACCCTTGCACTGAATGCTGGGATTGCACGTGTGAGCCACCAGGCCTGATATCCCCTCACTTTTTTCTGATCTCCATTCTCTTTCCCTCTCCCTCCTTGCCCCTCCCTCTTTTAAACACATGCTTGCGTGAGTGTGCGCACATACGTGTATACACACACACACACACACACTGATACTGGCTCCTGGCCCTTTCAGACTCCTTTCCTGTGAGTCTTCTTGTCCCTCTTCGTGACTCTCTTGGCGACGGCCAGCTCCTTGACCTGGAGTCACGGCTGCTTCTAATTCCGTATGCTTTTCTTGAAGATTCATTTGAGGATGTCACTCGAAACATCTTTCTCGGGCCAATAGAAAAGTTGCTGGTGAATGTCTGGCGTGAGTCTAGGGTGGGGGGAAGAGAGAGTTGCATGTGATACAGCCAAAGAAGGATAGGATTGCTTTCTGGGGCTGGTGCCATCTCTGTGACCTGGGAACAAGTCATGTGACCTCTGACTCTCAGTGTCTTTATTTGCCATGAAACAACATAGAAAGTTATCCGTATGGTGCAGTGCCCTGGCGGATGCTCCTTTGGTACCTGGCGTGTGGTTGGTCAGTAGGTGATGGTTCCCTTCCCCTCTGCTCACATCCATGGGTGTGAAGGTGCATCAGGGCCACCTTACTTAGGTGGACCCAGCAGAGCCACACTATTCTTGCCAGGACAAGGTCACCCAAGCCAGGACAGGGCAGGTGAACAGCGAAAAGCAGCTTCTGGATTCTGTTCTCTCCTGGCTCACTCCATGGGTCACTGGGCCCCAAGTCTCCAGGGAGGGACAACATAAAAGATAAGCCCCTGGGCCGCAGGCAGGTAGCATGGCAGATGCCTTGCTGTGGCACTGTTAACTTGGGTTCTGTAGCTGAGTGACCGGATGGCTAGTTGTCAACACACAGGGCCTGTGAAAGTCAGCCGAGCACAAGGAGATAGCAGGAGGTGAGTGCAGCAGGCTGGACTCCAGGGAGGGTGCCCGGAGCTGGGGGCCACAGGCATTTAGTCAACTGAATTCCCACCACTGTCTCCCCGACTGCGTTTATTACCTATTAAATAATTATCTCATTTGGAAAGTGTTTCTTAATCTAGGGCAGACTCCACCCCCTGGGGCCAAGGTTTTGCAATGTGCTGTCTCCTGCCTGAGCTAACCAGGCTGTGGCGGGACCATGATGTCCTGGCGAGGGGCCTAATCCTAAACCAGGCCTTCTGGAAGCACCTCAGGGCTGGGCATGCCTTTCTGCACCTAAGAAGTCCTGGCTGGGAGAACATCACCAAGATTTTCTCCTCTCCTCTCCTCTCCTCTCCTCTCCTCTCCTCTCCTCTCCTCCATTCCCTTCTCTTCTCTTTTCCCCTCCTCTCCTTTCATTGTGTCTTAATGTAGCCCAGGATAGACTCAAATCAGCCCAGGATAACTTTAAACTTCCGACTCTTCTACTTCTACCCCCCAAGCGCTGGAATTATATTCGTTAACCAGATATCTCCACCCCACCCCCTTTCTTGTCTCATGTAGCCAAGGCTGGCTCCAAATTCTTTACTTAGCTAAGGAGGAACTTCCGATCCCCTTCCCCAAACCCTTGAGTGCTGAGATTGTGAGCGTGCACACTCATGCCTGGTTTATAAGATGTTGGGGATTGAACCTAGGGCTTCAGGAATGCTCGGCAAGCGCTCTACTAACCGAGCTACATCCTACCTCAGGACTTTCCTCAGTCGTCTTCTGAAGGAAATTGTCCAGGGCTCCGCTTCTGCTGGCATTTGCTCTTGTCTGGAACTTGACCACAGGATTCCCCAAATACCCGTGGA
The DNA here is from genome assembly GCA_902168425.1 of Peromyscus attwateri. Lineage (NCBI taxonomy): Eukaryota > Metazoa > Chordata > Mammalia > Rodentia > Cricetidae > Peromyscus > Peromyscus attwateri. The sequence continues at coordinate 26,094 of CABHPP010145382.1, forward strand.
TGGATGAGAGATGGCGGGGCCTTTGGCCCAGGGTGAGGCTCGGCATTCAGCTCTGCCCGCTGCATCGTTTCTGTCTTGTGACGTCAGTGGCATCCACACTGACCCTTCCCTTGTAGGACACCAGAACAAGGAAGCTGTGTTGAGTGAGTACAGCTCAGCCTTACAGTGCCCCACCTACAAGTGAGTTCCCTTCTGTCACTAGAAAGTTCTAGGAGGAGCTGATGAGCTGGCTCGGTAGGTAAATGCACTTGCTGCCGAGCCCAAGGACCTGAACTAGAGTTCCCGGATCCGTATGATAGACGGAGAGAACCAAAACCTGCGAGTGTCCTCTGACCTTCATATCACCCCCCTTCCAAATAAATAAATGTAATACAATAAAACTCCCTTTTGTAAAGCACTTATCTTATATTTCAGCATTTGGGGGCTGAGGCAGGAGACTGGGATTTCTGCAAGTTTGAGGCCAGACTGGGCTATATAGTGAGTTCCAGGTCAGCCAGGGACGTAGAGTAAGACCCTGTCTTTAAAAAGAGAACGGGAGAGCTAGACCTGCCCCTCATCAGCTGCAGCACTCAGGAGAGTGGCCCTTATACCATGCCTGGGCAACACAGGAGAGCTGGCCCTGAAGGTGTAGGTGTGGGTGATCCGACCCTGAGGCCATGAAAGCAGAACTGGCCCCACCCCTTGCTCATCCCTGCAAAGGGTGAACTCACCAAGGCAATGAAGGAGGGCTCACCCTGGTAGTGAGGACCAGGGAGAGCTGGCGGGCTGACCAACTCTGCCCAGGCCCAGATCCAGGGTTGTGTGTTGGCCCACCCCAACATCCACCCAATCTATGATCTGCTGGAGCATGTGAAGGGACCAGTCCTGCAGATCCAAAGCTGCAGGATCTCCACAACACAGGGCAACAGCAGCATAACCAGGAGGAGTCCCAGTGAGGGCCCAGCATTGATAGTGTACAGAAACCAGAGGCCTCGAACCAGACCAATGACTCTCTGCAGCAAACACTTGCAAATAAAGATGTATGGGAGTCAGGCCTCAGCAGTAGCTAAAGTGGCTTGGCTACCATCAGGACCACTGTAGGAGAATGGCTGCCTTGAAGGATAATGGCAGAGCATCATAGGACACACCCCCTCCTTCGCCCTCCTCCCCCCTTCCCCCCTCCCCCCAGCCCAGAAGAGCATTTCAAGCACCTGTTGGTTAAAGGTGCATGAAGGACCTGTTGATCACTTGTTCACTCTGGAGAAGGCTCCTGTGAGGAGAAGCATTGTGTAAGCATCATGGGAGCCTGGTCCTGGCTTCGTTGTCAATAGGGAGTTGTAGAAGGCTCTAGAGCACCGAGGGGTCGCCCAGGTAAGAGACTTAATGGGGTGAGGAATGAGTCTGGCTCAGCCATCTGGACCACTCCGCTTCACAGGTGGGAGGGGTTAGCATACACGGGCTCATGTGGAGGGGCCGGTCCTGCAGACCCAAAGCTGCAGGACCTCCGCAACACGGGGCAACAGCAGGATAACCAAGAGGAGACCCAGTGAAGGAACTGAGACATTCAGATAACTCACGACGGCTTCCTGTACAGCCCCTGCACACAACTGTGAGGGGACGGACGGACGGAATAGACAGAAAGTGGCTTGAAGAGGCTGAGGTGTCACTACCAGACCTTTAAAGAGCGCTGGTCACAATGGTCAATTATTGCACAGTCACAGGGCTTATTGCAGCTTCTCTGTCAGGGAGGCTTCCTTATCCATTTACAAGATAAGGAATCCCGAGGGTCCTGGGAGAGAAGCCTAAATCCCATCAAGGGATGCCTGTCCCCTTGCATCTCTGTAGTGAACAAGCCATGTCTGGCAGGGTCCTCATGGCTCTGTGGAGGTACCTGTGGTGACATTGCCCTTGGCCAGGACTTCCGTCCCTGGGTGCTGGCGAGCGGGAGAGAGGAGGTCTTAAGGCTGGCCTCTCACACTGGAGGACAGCCTCTAATGTCCGTTTGAGATATGGGCTCTTGTTCACCGCTGTGTATGCCGCACAGTGCCCTGGGAGCCTCTGGGGGCTCTCCTGTTTCTGCTTCCCATTTGCTATAGGAGCACTGGGAAACAGACATGCAACTTCCTCATCTGACTTTCTGTGGGTTCTGGAGATCCGAACTCAGGTCCTTACACTTGCAGGGCAAGCCATTTACCCACCAGCTCCCCAGCATCCTTTGCTCACTTTCAAACACAAAGAAAATAGGGAAGCGAGTCTAGTCTGTGCTCGGCCCTCCTGAAGTGTGTGGATATAGTGGTTCACTGACTGTCACAGAAAGAATGAGTTCCTCAAAGCTGGAACATCGCTCCTGCCTTCCTGACCTCTCCAGGCCCGGGCCTGCTGAGCCAAGCCCTTTTGTTAAAACAGATGAAAAAGGCATCTCTCTGCTAGACCTGCAGGCCACGGGCCACCCGCTGAGGAAAGGTGGCTCCCCGCCTGCTCAGTAAGCGCTGGGCATGGCGCTAGCTGGCTCCGCTCCTGGATTCATTACCACCTGACCAACGGGGAACTGCCGAGCTGAGCAGGATGTATCTGCAGGCGCTGGCTGCTCGGCAGATTTCAGTGAAGACGATCGCTTGTCATTTTTTATTAATGAGCAAGTGCCTGATTCATTATACATCTGAGGGGTGAGTCACCCCAGATGGGGAGGAGGGGACCCAGGAGTGTGCAGCCGCCAAGGAAGGGGTGACACAGTCTCTGTGTGGGAGTCTTTAATTCCCATTGCTTCCCAGTGGAGACAAACAGGCTGAATGAAGCAGGCCACCTGGGTTAGGCCAGCAAGGCTCCAGCGACCTGCTGCACAAGTGTGCAGCCTTTCGACACCGTGACGCCGACCCTGTCATCTACAGGGTTCATATTTGAGAGCTGCGCAGTTGAGTTAAAACAAAAACAACTCAGGGCTAGAGAGGTGACTCAGTGGGTGGAGCTTGCTGCTCAAGCATGTGGGCGTGAGTTCGGATCCCCAGCACCCACATAAAAAGCCAGGTGTGGTGGTGCATGCCTGTAATCTTAGAGCTGGAGGGTAGAGACAAGAGGACTGGCCAGGCAGTCTAGCCAAGTGGAGAGCTCCGGGCTCAACCAGAGACGCTGTCTCAAAAACTAAGGTAGAGAAGTGGTTGATTTAGGAAGACACCTGACAGCAAATTCTGGTTTCCTCATGCGCACGCACACACACACACACACACACACACACACACACACACACACACACGATTCCGAGCATCCCTGTGTCCTTATCTGTACACTATGCAGGCACCTGCATACCATTCTAAGAGTTAGGAGCCCTTCCTTCATGTCCACCCTGAGCTGAGCACTTAACACACAGGTGGAAGAGTGTGTGTGTGTGTGTGTGTGTGTGTGTGTGTGTTCTCTACCACATGGGTCCTGGGGATCCAGCTAGTGCCTTTTTCCCCCGAGCCGCATTGCCAGCCCAAGGAACATGTTTTAACAGTCCAGGGGAGCGGAAGAGTGGCTGGTGTCTGCTCCACTTTTTTTTTTTTTTTTTTAACTGAGAAAATTTGGACTTTTAGCTAGGTTAAAAGTATCTGCTTTGTAGGATTCTGAGATTGGGATGTTGGCACATTGGAGGGTGCAGTTTTAAGTTTGAACCACTTGTAACTTGACCTTGTTAAAAATCAGGCTCTTCCTGCCGTGGGCTGCAGACCAGGAAGGAGACCGTAGGCCTGCTGATGGTTCTGGAGGAGCCTTGGAAGTGAGGCTGACTCTGACTTCCCTTGAGTAGAGATTCTGGATGTTTCTCTGGCGTTACCTGCTGCTTCCAGTGCCCCCAGCCCATCTGGTTCTAGCCAGTGCCTGTGTTAGTTCTGGTGGAGGGTATCTGACCCAGTCAGTGACCCGTTTGGTCACATGGCCCATCATGCCCCCTCTGTTTTTATGACAGTAGTCATTTTGCACATGGACACGACTTGAGCAATGTCTAGCTTATGGTGTTGCACCCAAATACTCAAGAGTGTCCTGTCTCCATAATGTCTGGTTCTGTATTGTTTGTGTGACTATGTATATAGTACAGATGCATGTATGTGTGTGCACATGTGTGCATGTGGAGGTCAGAAAGCCATCTCAGATGTTGCTCCTCAGGTGACATTCACCTTGTCCTTTTTGAGACAGGGCTCATTGGCTTTCCAAGTAGGCTAGACTGTCCAGCCAGTGAGCCCCAGGGACCCGCCTCTCTGAGCTCTTAGTTTGGGTTTCAGTTGCTGCGATGAAACACGTGACCGAAACTTGGGAGAAGAAAAAGTTTATTTCATCCTGCACTTCCAGGTAACAGTCCATCATCCAGAGAAGTCAGGGCAGGAACCTGGAGGCAGGAGCTGATGTAGAGTTCCATGGAGGAATTCTGCTAACTGCCTTGCTCCTCCTGGCTTCCTCAGCCTGCTTTCTTATAGAACCTACAGTGCTAGGTTTTATAAGATGAGACGAGACAGCCCACAGTGGGCGGGTCCTTCCACATCAAGCAAGGAAATGTACCACAGGCTTGTCTATAGGCCAAGCTAGTGGAGACATTTTCTCAGAGGTTCCCCTTCCCAGATAACTCTGGCATGTGCGGAGTTGAGATCACAGGTGTGCGGCGTTGCCACACCTGGCTTTTTTCATGTGGGTTCTTGAGTATCAAAACTCAGGTCCTCACACTGGTGCATCAAGTCCCCAGCTCCCCAGTATTATATTTTTAAAGCGGAAGCTCAGAGTGAACCCAGGCAGCGGCTCAGCCACACTGCAGATACCTGATGCCTGTGGTCTGCTCTAGAAACCTACCTGCGCTGCATTATTTTTTACAGGAGAAATAAATGCCATTGAGTTCTAAATCATGATTCATAAAATGTTGGACTCCAAGAAAATAGCTGGTTTGTGAGAAGGGACAGGCTGAATTCAAAGTAAAACGAAGGGTCGAATGTGCCCCGGTAATGGCCCAGAGAAGGCAAGCATTAGGAGGCCATGAGATGGAGAGGCTGAGGAAGGGGAGCCAAGGGAAGGTGTGGCCAAGGGGAGGATGGAGCCAAGTGATGGGCAGGGCCTGGCTGGGTGGGATGGCGTTCTTGTGGGCTTCTGAGAATGAGGGAGGAAACCAGATTGGCGGTGAGAAGGCCTGTGTATGTGGGCAGTGGCAGAGGCAGCAGATAGGCCTCAGCTGCAGCTGGGGTCAGACCTAGATGATATTCCGTGGGCTTTGGTGGCAGCAGAAAGGGTTCTGGGTGTAGAAGGTCCTACTTTGAGCCTGTGAGAGGAGACCCTGGGAGGGCCCAGGGTGGGAATGCTGTCGGCCTCAGTGGTCCCCCTGGGGGACTAATTTTGTTACCTGGCATGTCTGCTGGTCTCCATGCTAACCTGCTGTCCCTTCTACGAGCTCTCCAAGACCAAAGTCTGTGCTAGATCCATAGAACCAGTGTGTCTCAGGGTCCAGTAGTGGGACTCGGCCATCCTGGGTGTCTCAGGGCTCAGTAGTGGGACTCGGCCATCCTGGGTGTCTCAGGGCTCAGTGGTGGGACTCAGCCATCCTGGGTGTCTCAGGGCTCAGTGGTGGGACTCGGACATCCTGGGTGTCTCAGGGCTCTGTGGTGGGACTCGGCCATCCTGGAGGGTGGCTCCGACTGTGCTTGCCTGGGATGGGCCTTGGACATGGCTTGGCTTTTTTCTCTGGGGAGATACCCAGAATTCACACCGAGGGATTTCTTTACACCACCCCAAGCTTGTCAAAGACAGCCAGCTCAGAGTCATTACTGTATGCAGGGGGCCCAACCTAGCTGTAAACATTTTGAGAAGGCCTGTCTCTGAGACTGATGGAGTCACAGATTGCCCTTGCTGTGGGATCTTCATGGAGGGTGGGCAGCCTACCTTCCTTTTTAAAACTTACATTTGTTTGTTATTTATGTGGTGGCGCACACATGTACCATGGCGCACGTGTGGAGGCCAGAGGACAACTTGTCGGAGTCATTTCTCGCCTTCCACCACATGTCCTGGGGACGGAACTCAGGTCCTTAGCCTTGGTGGCTAGTGCTCTTTCTCTCTGAGCCGTCTTATAAAACCTCCTTCTGACCCTGACGTTTCCCAAAGAACTCTGTAAGTGGAATGGGGTGCGCGGGGCGCCCAAGGTTCATGAAAGTTAGACCCCTGGTGACCATGCACCTTCCACGGAGCTGGGGTTCACCGGGGAAGCGGCTGTGCAGGTGGCTTCTAGGCCAGCTGTGACTGTCTGTGTGCACCTCCCCCACCCCCGTGTCACATGCTCACTCCAAAGGGAAGGGACAGAGGCCCCCTGACCCGTCAGCCTCTATCCCAAAGGGGCTTCCCTCTCCCTGTGAGGCGGGCCGTTTGCTTCCCATCTCTTGTTTTCTTCTCTGCGGCCTCCACCATGTCATTCCAAGCTGAACCACCCAAGAAGGGATCTGCGTTTTCGTTTGGCTGAGGTGGGTGCTTTGGAGATGAGGTTTTTGTGTAACGCACCAAGACAGACCCCTTGACCCCTTCACCACTCCACAGCCCTGCAGCAATGTCTGGCTTGGCTGTCCCTCAACCTGATCTGGCCCGGGAGCCACCGTGAATCACTCCTATCCCAGCTGCTGCTGTGACAGCCAGGAGCCCCAGCCCAGGCTCTAGGCCCTGTGTGAGCAGCTCCCGCTGCGTCAGAGATCAGACCCCGCTCTGGATCCCAGATGTCCTCATCCAAGGAGGCACAAAATGATGATCAAGCAGGCTATTTCCAGCCCAAAGCCTTGCGCCTCGGGCGGCACAGCTGGGACCAAGTGGAGATGTACTTGGTGTTGATAGGGCGGCGTCTCTGCTCCTTGTGAGAGGTGGCCACCAGTCTCCCCTGTACCGTGTGTGTGTGTGTGTG
>CABHPP010145383.1:0-43489 GCA_902168425.1 Peromyscus attwateri
TCCCCCTGCCTCTGCCTCCCGAGTGCTGGGATTAAAGGCGTGCGCCACCACCGCCCAGCAGGCTTCCTTATGTCTTTGTAATCTTTTCACAGGAGGTATAACACTTGGCCCAAGTACAGATTACCACAGTTGGTAGTCACCTGGGGGATTCATCTGTACAAAACAAAAAACCTGAACTCCCAGGCTGAAGAGATGGCTCAGAGGTTAAAAGCATTTGTTGCTGTCATAGAGGACCGGGATTCAATCCTCAGCACCCACATGGTGACTCACAACCGCCTGACAACCTCAGTTCCAGGAAATCCAACAGGCACACGGTGCACATACATGTGTACAGACAAAACACTGATAAAGTGAAATAAATCAAAAAGACCAAAGAGCCGGGCGGTGGTGATGCACGCCTTTAATCCCAGCACTCTGGAGGCAGAGTCAGGTGAATCTCTGAGTTCGAGGCCAGCCTGATCTACAGAGCGAGATCCTGGAAAAGCGCAAAGCTACACAGAGAAACTCTGTCTCGAAAAACCAAAAAAAAGGAAGAAAGAAGCCTGGAAGCCTGGCTTGTTGCCAGGGGAGGTGGCACATACCTTTAATCCCACCCTAGTGACACCCAGTCTCCCACAAAAAAGAAAACCCTCGCTCAAGATACATCCTCCTCCGCTCAACTCACGATTATCTCTCCTCTGGAATTCCTATCCCTTTGTTTAGCTTCAAGTGTGAAGCCTCTTTTGTGTTTAGTCCTTGTTTGAGGCGCTTGTGGTTTTGAGGTGCTGGGGAGTAACCCAAGGTTACCCTACCACTAAGCTACATCTCAAATCCAACATCCCCATCCTGTTTATCTGTTTATTGTTAGTTTGTGCTAAACTGGCATACCTCAGGCCCTGGATTCCATCTCCACCCATGTAAACAAAATTATTGAAACCTCAAAAGGAAGATGCTTAATTAAAACTTCCCAGGCCGGGGAGTGAATGCAGCTGTCTGCTGGCGTGCTTGCCTGGTGCACAGAGGTAGTGGACTCAAACTCCAGCACTGAGACACAGCACTGGAAAGCTCCCTGGGATTACTTTCCCCGGCCCTTCCTCTATGTGAAGGACCTGTCTCACGTGGTGTCCTACATTCTAAAGGCCCTTCTTCCTCTCAGCTCAAATGAATTTGTCTCAAGATAAAATGCAAATATTGACCCCAGGAGATCCCACTTCCAATTTTTCCAAAACCAGCAGGGGCCCGGAGAAAAAGACCTGACCATTGAAAAGGTTTCCTACTTATTGTCTCACTGTGACCTTTCAGTGATCTTCCCACCCTTGAGCTTATCCCAAGAAAAAGATTTGAGACAGAAAAATTTCTCCAGGGACAGCCTATTTTCTCCCCCTAATTTCTGTCTCTCCTTTTTTTGTTTGTTTGTTTGTTTGTTGGTAGAAAAGAGAGCAGTATGAACCTTTGATTCGGTTAGAGTGCTCATTTGGAGAGCCCTGAGTTCCAACTATAGCATCATAAAAAGCCGGTCATGGTGGCTCTGCTCTGTAATCTCAACATTCAGGAAATAGAAGCAAGATCGGGAGTTCAAGGCCATCAGCTTCAGTAAATAGCAAGAGTTTAAGGCCATCCTTGTAACTGGGCCCCCAGACCTTAGCACAACTGACTCCATGATGGAAGTACCATTCAGGCTCTCAAACTCAGCATGTAGACAGCACCACCTACCAAAACTAAAACGAAGGTCCAGTCCACCCAACTCCATAGTTCTGGGAAAGTCTCTAAATGTACTAACCTTGCTTTTTGTCTTCTGTAGTTCTGCTTCTGACTAACTGTTCTTGTTAACTGAAGTATGTTAACCCAGAACATGGATTTTGTGCTTAAAATTTCACCCTGAGAAAGGCTCAGGATGTTGCAGGAATCCTAAATGGTCTTATAATAAAAACCCGGAACCAGCTATTGGGGTAAATGCTGAAAGATCAGAGGAAACATACCATAGCCACTTCTCACCTCACCAACTCCTCAGCCGAAAAGAGAAGATCCCTTCTCCACGAATCCTCAGACTGAATGCTCCTGAGTCCTCAGTTGATAGGCCTTGTTCCTGTCTCCTCCTGCCTTATATGCTTTTCTCTGCCCAATCACGTCACTTCCTGTGTGAACCTTCCTAGTGCTGGAATTAAAGGCGTGTGATCCCAAGTGCTGGAATTAAAGGTGTGTGCCACCACTGCATGACTGTTTCTCTTTTAAACTGGATTAATCTCGTGTAGTCCAGGGTAGCTTTGAACTCACAGAGATCCAGCTGGATTTCTGCCACCCAAGTGGTGCACTGGCCAGGAAGTGCTGTGGAATATCTTTCTGTATATGTGAATATGTGTTGCTCCCCTTGGCTAATAAATAAGCTGCTTTGGCCCATGGCAAGGCAGCTTAGAGGCAGGCAGGAAATCCAAGCAGAGATACAGAGAGAAGAACCTAAGGAACAAGATGCCAGCAGGCCGGTAACGCCATGGCCATGTGGCAACATATAGATTAATAGAAATGGGTTAATTTAAGATGAAAGAGGAAAGAGCAAAAAAAAAAAAAAAAAAAAAAATAAAAAGATGAAAGAGCTAGCTAGCTCTGTAGACCAGGCTGGCCTCGAACTCACAGAGATCCGCCTACCTCTGCCTCCCGAGTGCTGGGATTAAAGGCGTGAGCCACCACCGCCCGGCAAATGTGATCCCAGTGAACTCTTTTTGTATGAATGAATGAATGAATGAATGAATGAATGGCTCTTTCTTTTTTTTTTTTTCTCGAGACAGGGTTTCTCTGTGTAGCTTTGCGCCTTTCCTGGAACTCGCTTTGTAGACCAGGCTGGCCTCGAACTCACGGAGATCAGCCTGGCTCTACCTCCTGAGTGCTGGGATTAAAGGCGTGCACCACCACACCGCAAAATACATTGTCTCTTAAGTATTATTCCTTTAAATTTTGAACTCTAGTCCTTACTGTCAGTCAGTTTAAGTTCAGAGACTGAAAGCATAAGAACTTTGTTGTGTCTTAGGTGAATGAAAAATAAAGAAATAAAAAGGAAAGGACATGACTTTTCCTAGGTATGGTGGAAGAAAAGGTTCATTGTAGACATGAGGGTGAGCATAGCCAGAGACAGGGCCATCTAGCCAGGTGGAGTCCTGTTCAAGATACCCCTCTGCCCAAAGGCCAATAAGATCATTGTTGTAAACCTGCAGTCATCCTGAATTCCAGGAAAAGCAGAGCCTCTAGGGACGAAGCAGCCCCACCCCAGATGAAGGCAATTATCCCCGATGGCAGGGCTACCCTCCAGTGAAACAATAATCATCTCCTCCAAGAACCAGCTTGTCCTCCCAAGCAACAAGGACTTCTTTAGAGCCGCTTGCAGAACCCGACCTGAGAAAATAACCATCCAGCCATGCCTTGACCAAGATTGTGCAGACCTTTTACTCAGCTCCCCGTCCCCATTCTTCCTTTACTTAAACCTAGAGCTAATGTCAGTACACTCTACACGGACTTGGGGGGCACTGGACCACCTCGGTCTGTTATTCTTCCCAGTGTGCACGTTGGTCAAACCCTCTTTCTCCTTACCATTTCTCTTGTTTTTCAGTTGGTATGTCGAGATTGTTGACACTACTGGAGCTGAGATTTTTGCCTAAAATTCTGGCTACTGTAGGTCACACCGTAAGTGGTGGGGCTGGTATTTCCACTGTGAAAGCAAAAAGCACAGCTGTCACCTCAAAGGGAATAAGAGCTTATTCTGGAGCCAAAAGTGAGTGACCAAGGTCCAGGAACACACCTTCCGGTTACCCCAAGCACTGAGTCTCAACATAATAACAGTCTCATGAAGTTTTTACAGTAATAGAATAAAAGAAATTCTAAATCAAGACATTTTTTTTTTCAAGTATCTTGGTGGATACATCCTGTAGCTGGGTTACAGTAAAGCAAAGCAGTATCTGTTCCAGGCCTCAAATGCAATCTGCTGGTTCTTAGCCTTGAGCTGGGGAAAGCCAGGGCCTAATTTCCATTTCAAAAAAGATTCTGCAGGATTGGGGTTTTTAGCTCAGTGGTAGAGTGCTTGCCTAGCAAGCACAAGGTCCTGGGTTCGGTCCTCAGGTCCGGTTAAAAAAAAAAAAAAAAGATTCTGCCTGATAGTCAAAGGGTCAAACACAGAGGGAGGCAACACGTGGCTATACAGGGGACTAAGTTAGCACCAAATAATTTGCTCCCAGCTCTCCACAGTACCTGGAGTTCTAAATAGACAGTCAGCTCTGTAGACTGCTTAACACAGGTGTAGCTTTTTCCTGAGGACTTCAGGTCACAGTACTGAGTATCCCAGAGCTTGCATGTAAAGCCATGCTTATGGTACAGCAGCCATGTCAGACCACACTGAACTCTGCTTTCCACTACTGCAGCAGGTCTTTGTGCTCAAATCGTAGGAATAACACTAGCTAAGAGATAGGGTTACAGCCAGGAGGTGGTAGAGCGTGCCTTTAATCCCAGCAGAGGCAGAGGCAGGCGGATCTCTGTGAGTTAGAGGCCAGCCTGGTCTACAGAGTGAGTTCCAGGACAGCCAGGACTACACAGAGAAACCCTGTCTCGAAAAAACAAACAAACAAACAATAACAAAAGAGACAGAGGAAGGACAGTTAAAAATTCAGTGTTACCGCGTTACTAGATCTGTTTTGAGGCCAGCGTGGGCTACATCACATGCTCTCTAATCTAAAAAACCAAACCAAAATCTCTTAAAAATTCATATTTTGGCTCTGACACAAATCACAAATCATGTCATCTCAGTTGAGATATTTAAGAAACACTCTTTGTCACAGTTTATTCTTTCCTTCCTTTTTCCCCCTGAGACCGGGTCTCACTGTGTAACCATGGCTGACTGGGCACTTGCTGTATAGACCAGGCTGGTCTTAAACCCACAGAGATCTCTCTTCTTCTGCCTTCTAAGGGCTGGAATTAAAGGCATGTGCCACCAAGCATGCACCACAGTCATTTCATCTTAGTTTTATTTAATTATAATTTTGACATTTGAGTGGGTTTTATTTTTTATAGAATAGAATGCAGCTACTCTGTCTTGATTCAGTTAATTAGATTAATTAATTAATTGACCTTTTTTTGTTGTTTGTTGTTTCTCTGTGTAGCCCTGGCTGTCCTGGAACTTACTTTGTAGACCAGGCTGGCCTCATAGAAATCCACCTGCCTCTGCCTCTGGAGTGCTGGAATTAAAGGCATGCACCACCACCACTTGGCCTAATCAATCAATCTTAATTAGGTTAATTGAGGCAGTTGGTGGCACTATTTCCTGGAATGAGATCCTGGACTGTTTAAGAAAGTGAGCCTAGAAATCGTGAGGGGGGGGCTGCCTTTAATCTGAACACTCAAGAGGCGAAGGCAAACCGAGCGTTGAGTGTGAACCCAGCCTGATCTGCAGTGAGTTTCGGGCCACGCAGAGATACATAGTGAGACCCTGTCTCAAAATAAAACGAACAAAACAGCCCTGAAGTGAACGGAACACAGGCTCTGTCTCATGACTGCAGATCAATGTGAGCAGCTAGCTGCCTCCAGCCTCTGCTCCTGCACTTTCCCTGCAGCGTGGACCATGACCTCAGATAAACCTTTCCTCTCTTTGTTTGCTTGGGTACGTTATCAAAGCAACAGGAAAAGTAATGAATGCTCAGGGTAACCCTGCATGAGGCAAACTGGACTTGGATTTAGTCCCAAAGATGTTGATGTACTTCCTTGAAGACATGTGCTTGCTAATGGTCGAGAAGGCATGATCCTCAGTGGTTGGCACTCACAAGGTCTTCCGTACTGGCACACCCAAGGTCTGGCTCAAATGCAGGACCCTGAAATTATGAGGTATAGTCTAGCTGTTGTGTAGGAAACACATTAGCCATGGTTTCCTTGGTGGTCCATCTTTCAGAATTTGAACACTGTCATGTTCAAAGATAACAAGTCCTGCCGGGGTATAGGTTCTGTCTGTATGATGCTTCCTAGCTGTGTGTGATTATGATTTCAGATAATCCTTCAAAAGTGTTCCTGAGCCGGGCGGTGGTGGCGCACGCCTTTAATCCCAGCACTCGGGAGGCAGAGCCAGGCGGATCTCTGTGAGTTCGAGGCCAGCCTGGGCTACCAAGTGAGTTCCAGGAAAGGCGCAAAGCTACACAGAGAAACCCTGTCTCGAAAAACCAAAAAAAAAAAAAAAAGTGTTCCTGATTGTCTAACTTAAAATCAAAAGTGCCCTGTGTTTCAAATGATTTCATGTAACCAAAGTATTGACAAAAACAAAAAAACAAAAAAAAACAAACCCCACAATTGAATTGGTATTTTGTGTACCCAAGTGAGTAGAGATGAGAAGCGATATTCCTTCCACCTTTCTCTGGCCTTGGAGCTGCTGGTGGCAGAGTCTTGGTGGTTGTTGTTGTTGTTGTTATTATTATTATTATTATTAAAGAAATTTTCTATTCATTTTACATACCAACCACAGATCCCCCCTCCTCCTTCATCCCACCCCCAGCCTTTCCCCCTCAACCCATCCCCCATTCCCACCTCAGAATCTTGGTTTTCGGCTTCCTTCTTGGTTTCACTGAAGAAGACTTGGGGTTGAATAAGCATCTGGTAGGAGATGATTTAAAGAGTTGATGTGTTGTTTGCTCTGCTCCATGTGATGGGCTGCAGGCTCCATTCACCCCGCCCCTATAAGAAAGGACTAAATGAGGTAGGTAGATCTGTGGGTTTGAGTTGTAGTCATTCTAGAATGTCCCCTAAGAGCAGGGGTTCCCTATGCTTTTTAGATATTACTAAAGGGGAAATTTCTCTCAAGCTGTGAGCTTTCCTAGGAAAGTATATGCATTACTCCCTCTCCTAATCCCAAGCTCTGCCCATGGCACTCTCCTACGCTGTAAACAAACCCACCAGAAGTCTCAAGTACAATCAGTCTCCACACTGCTTAGTACTTCCTGCTTTCCCAGAGAGCTGATTTCAGATTTTTTATCTTGAAACAGAGGTTACAATGCACAATATACAAAGTTAATTTCTAAGCATTTGGATGTCTAAAAAGAAAAACACAGGCCTGTTTTTTTAATTTATCATATTTCTTTTTATTTTAATAAGATCTCCTTAACTGTCATTTAAGAAATCAAGTATCAGCCAGGCTGTGGTGTCACAAGCTTTTAGAATTTGGGAGGCAGAGGTAGGTGGATCTATGAGTTCGAGGCCAGCTTGGTCTACAAAGTGAGTTCCAAGATAGCCTGGGCTACACAGAGAAACTCTGTCTCAAAAAAGAAATTAAGAATCATCTTTGCAAGAGTAAATTAGAATTTTTTTTTCTTTTTGAGACAGGGTTTCTCTGTGTAGCTTTGGATATCCTGGAACTCGCTCTGTAGACCAGGCTGGCCTTGAACTCACAGAGATCTGCCTACCTCTGCCTCTGGAGTGTTGAGATTAAAGGTATGTGCCATCATCACTCAGCAAAAATAGAATTATTTACTTAGTGGGTATGCAATATTTATTTTCACGGAAAAATTCATTTGTGTGGTGTTGTGGCACATAGCTTCAATTCCAGCATTCAGGAGGCAGGGGGCTAGAAGATCACTGCAAGATTGAAGCCAGCCAGAGCTACATAGCAGGGAGGGAGAGAGAGAGGGGAGGGAAGGGAAGGGGAGGGGAGAGAGAGAGAGAGAGAGAGAGAGAGAGAGAGAGAGAGAGAAGAGAAGGCCAGAGAGATGGCTTCTCAGGTAAAAGCACTTGATGCCAAGCCTGCCATAGACTTGGATGCCCAGGGCCACATAGTGGAGAGAACAGAACTCTGACAGCAGTCCTCTGCTTTTCACACACACACACACACACACACACACACACACACTGTGGCATTGTGTTAGTTGGTTTTTGTTAGGTCTCAGGATGTCCAAATAGACAGAAATGAGAGCAAGCTGGACTACAGGATCTCTGGCACTTAGATAAAAGCCAGCAGCATTCCTCAGGAACTTGTGAGTCCAGTTCCCGTCTGTCAAAAGGAGTCATTTCCCTTACCTGGGGCAGAAGGGATATATGACTCCATTGATGTATACCTGTGGCTGCATATTAAAGCCATGTGGACCTCCAGGCTCCCTCAATCCCTATTCGTAAGTACTTGTCATACATTTCAAAACTCATACCCTAGTCTCCTGCCTTCCCCAGCACTCACCCTCCTTATAACCAGCTACTCACCATTCTCTCACTTTCTCTCTCTGACTATCTTCCCCCCCCCCCCCAGACAGGATTTCACTGTGTAACAGCCTTGGCTGTCCTGGAACTCGCTCTGTGGACCAGGCTGGCCTCAAACTCACAGAGATCTTCTGCCTCTGCCTCCTGAGTGCTGGGATTAAAGGCGTGCGCCACCACCGCCCGGCGTTTTCTCCCTCTTAATCATAATAAAAACCTTCCCTAATAATGGAGCAGTTATGTTGACAGTTTCTTTACTGTGCCACCTCACATACTGGTTTTAGGGTTTTTGTTGTTGTTGTTGTTTGTTTGTTTGTTTTTTTCAACTTAACACAAGCTAGAGTCATCTGAGAAGGGGAACCTCAATTGAGAAAAAATCAGATTGGCCTGTAGGCAGCTGGGGGGGGGGGCGGCATTTTCTTGATTGATGACTAATATGGAAGAGCCCAGCCCACTATGGGTGGTGCCATACCTGAGCAAGTTGTCCTGGGATGTATATGAAGCAAGCCATGGGGAGCAAGCCAGTAAGCATGGCTTCTGCATCAGTTCCTGCCTTGAGTTCCTGTCTTTGTTTCCCTGATGCTGGGCTGTAACTTGTAAGCCAAATAAGCCCTTTCTTCCCCAAGTTGCTTTTGGTCTTGGTGCTTTATCACAGCAAAAACAGACTAGATGGACTGGAGAGTTGGCTCAGCAGTTAAGAGCACTTGTTGCTCTTGCAGAGGACTCTGGTTCAATTCCCTGCACCCACATGATGGCTCACAACTGTAACTCCAGTCCCAGGGGATCCATCACCCTCCTCTGACCTCCATGGGCACCAGGCATGTGTAGGCAAAACACTCATATATGCAATATCATACATTAAAAAAAAAGAAAGAAAGAGAGCAAACTAGGGACTAGAGAGATGGCTAGCAGCTAAAAGCACTGGCTGGTCTTCCAATGAGCCCATTTTAATTCCCAGCACCCATGTGACAATTCACAGCTGTCTATAACTCCAGTTCCAGGGGATCTGATGCACTCTTCTGGCCTCTGCAGACACCAAGCAAGCAAGAAGTGCATAGACATATATTCAGGCAAAACACCTATATATATAAAATAAAATAAATACAGAAATATTTTTTTAAAAATTAGAAGACTAGGCATGGTGGTATGTGCCTTTAATCCTAGGACTCAGGAGGCAGAGGCAGGTGGATCTCTGTAAATTCAAGGCCAGCTTGGGCTATTTTGGGAGTTCCAGGCCAGCCAAGCTACATAGTGAAACTCTATTTCAAAACAAACAAACAAATAAATAAAAACATAAGAAAGCAAGCTGGGGTAGGCATGCCTCTGCCTCCTCTACTAAATAAATAAATGTAATAAAAACTTAAAAGGAAAAAATAGCTTGTCTTTAGTATCATGAAGAAAGAGTATTCATATTCTCTGAACTGTCTGGGGTTAGAGGGTAGATTCAGAAGCTATCTCCATATGATACTGTGAATGGGAGAGTTGAGATTGTAAAGAACAGACTGTTTCAGAAGAGAAAGATCAAAAGCCCGGGAGAAATCTCAAGGCCAGCTGAAATGTACAGACACAGAGAAGCAATCCAGCCAAAGAAGCAAACAGTGTACAGTTGAAGCCCTAGGTCTCAGCTAAGGGAGGGAAAGGCAAAGTCTCACCCGAAAGGTAAGGAATGGGGCCTGTCTGTGGTGGTTTGAATGAGAATGGCCCCCACAAGCTCATATATTTGAATTCTTGGTTCCTTCAAGCCGGGTGGCACATGCCTTTAATCCTCGCACTTGGGAGGCAGAGTCGGGTGGATGATTATTTGTGAGTTTGGGGCCAGCCTGGTCTACAGAGTGAGTTCCAGGACAGCAATGGCTACACAGAGAAACCCTGTCTCAAAAAACAAAACAAAACCAACCAGTCAACCAACCAACCAAACAAACAAAAGAACGATGGATGATTTCCCATTTGGTGGGACTGTTTGGGAAGGATTAGGAGCGACTTTATTGGAAGAGGTGTGTCACTAGGAGAGAGCTTTGAGGTTTCAAATGCCCATGCCATTCCTAGTTAAAGCTCTCTGCCTCGTGTTTGTGGAATGTATGTGTGCTCTCCAATACTGCTCCCATGTCATGCTGTGGGAGCCCACAGTGACTCCAGCTTGTGGCTTGATTCCATCTTGACTTAAGGTTAGAGAGTTCAAGCTTGTTTCTGCTCCTCAAGGCTGAATAACAGGATATATGGCCAAAGGCGTGGTTACTAGATGTTTTGAGAATTAAGGAGGTGTTTACGCTTGTTTGTTCCTTGAAGGAAATCTTTTGCCCCCCTTGCTTTGGGTGTAAAAAGGCTATTGTTATGCCCAGATCATGGGTTCTCCCAAAACACCACCACAGAGACCAAATCCCACACGCAAAAGCAAAGAACCTTTATTTTCAACCTCCGGGGCTTGGTCTCTCTGTCTGTCCCACAGAGCAGTGAGAGCAGAGAGCCCTGAGCTCAGGCATGTGTTTCTGTGTGAGTATGCACATGAGTTCAGGTGACTGTGGAAGTCAGAAGGTAGCATTGGATCCCCTGGGTCTGAAATTATAAGCAGTATTATAAGTGAGCTGCCCAATGTGGGTGCTGGGAACCAAATCCTGGTCCTCTGTAAGAGTGTTACTGGGTCTTATCTGCTAAGCCATCTCTCCTGCCCACCTGCTCTCTTACTTTTCTATTGCTGAGATAAAATGCCATGACCAAGGCAACTTATAAAAGACTTTAATTTGGCTTATGGTTTGAAGGTTAGAGTCTACGATGGTGGAGCAAAGGCAATGTGGCAGGTGACTAGAGAAGCAGCCGAGTGCTCACATCGTGATCCATAATCAGGGGGTCCGAGAACACACCTGGAATGGCCAGAGTCTTAGGAAACCTCAAAGCACGCCCCTACTGGCCCACCTCTTCCAATAAGAGCCACACCTCCTAATCCTTCCCAAACAGGTCCACCAACTGGGGACCAGGTATTCAGACCTATGAGCCTACGGGGCCATGCTCATTCAAACTGCCATGCTTGGCTTTTAAACAATTAAAATGACACATATATAATTGTATGTGTTTAGTACACATCTGTATGTGTGCACTTGAAGCACACGTGGCAGCCAGATGACACCTGGAGGGGTTGGTTCTCTCCTACTACATGAGTTTCTGGCTTTGAACTTGGGTCATCTGACTTAGTGGCAAGTACATTTATCTACGAAGTCATTCTATTAGCTTATGTCTGGCTGTTTTGTTTTTTTTTTAAAGTAAATTTTTTTAAAGAATATTTTTTTTAATTTATTTATTATGTATACAGTGTTCTGCCTGCATGTGTCCCTGCAGGCCAGAAGAGGGCGCCAGATATCATTACAGGTGGTTGTGAGCCACCATGTGGTCGCTGGGAATTGAACTCAGGTCCTCTGGAAGAGCAATCAGTGCTCTTAACCTCTGAGCCATCTCTCCAGCCCCTAAAGAATATTTTTTTTTAAACTTTATTTTATGTGCATTGGTGTGAGGGTGTCAGATCCTCTGGACCTGGAATTATAGACAGTTGTGAGCTGCCATGTGGGTGCTGGGAATTGAACCCGGGTCCTCTGGAAGAACAACCAGTGCTCTTAACCGCTGGGCCATCTCTCCAGCCCCCCCTTTTTTTTTTAATTAAAAAATGTTCTAGATGTATGGATGCTTTGCCTGGATGTATGTCTGTGTACACCACATGTGTGCCTGGTACCTGTGGAGGCCCGAGAGGGCATCAGATTCTCTGGAACTGGAGTTACCAATAGTTGTGAGCAGTCAGTCATTGTAGGTGCTGGGAATGGAATCTGGGCCCTCTGGAACAGCAAGTGCTCTTAACTACAGAGCCATCTCTCCAGTCCCAGCTTTAAATTAAAAACAAAACAAAACTATTTGATTACTGGGGAAAAAAGCCAGGCAGTGGTGGTAGTGGCGGAGGCGGCACACACCTTTAATCTCAGCACTCGGGAGGCAGAGGCAGATGGAGCTCTGAGTTAGAGGCCAGCCTGGGCTACAGAGCGAGTTCCAGGACAGCCAGCCAGGGAAACCCTGTCTCAGGGGGAAAAAAGCATTTACAAGGATTGGAGAGATGGTTCAGCAGTTAAGAGTCCTTGCTGTTTTTCCAGAGGACCTGAGTTTGGTTCCTAACACCTATATCAGGTAGCTGACAGCTACCTGTTCTTGGGGATCCAGTCCCTTCTTTGGCCCCAGGGGACAGTACATGCATGTTAGAAGGCTCTAGATCTCCTGGAACTGGAACTGTTACAGATAGTATGAAGCTATGTAGGTGCTGGGAATTGAACCTGGGTTCTCTAGAAGAGCAGCCAGTGCTCTTAACCACAGAGCAATCTCTCCAGTCCCAGTTAAATTATTTGAATACCCAGTTGTTCTCCACAGTGAGACCCTGTCTCAAAAGAAACAAACAAAAATTCAATGAGACAGAATACTCAAATTACAAAACTTTAAAATAAGATTGAGACAATGAGTGCTCTCAAAAGACAGATGAACTTTATTAATCAATCATATCAATTATAAAACTTTAAGATTAAGATAATGAGTGCTCTCAAAAGACAGATGAAATGTATTAATCAATCATATCAATTACAAACCTTTAAAATAAGATTAAGACAATGAGTGCTCTCAAAAGACAGAAGAAATTTATTAATCATAAAATTAATATAGTATTCAATATAATATTAATTATATTAATATAACTAATTAATAATTGTAATTGTTATAATTTTCCCTTGGTCCAATTTCATCTATATAAAGAGATTTCCCTATAATAATTTTGTGAAATGAATGACTTAGGGTTTATGATTCCTTTATAAAACAAAATTTCTAGGTTCATAATTGCTATTTAGGCTGGGCATTGGTGGTGGTGCATGATTTAATCCCAGCACTCCAGGGGCAGAGGCAGGTGGATCTCTGAGTTCAAGGTCAGCCTGGTCTACAGAGTGAGTTCCAGAACAGCCAGGGCTACAGAGAAATCCTGTCTCAAAAAACAAAGAACAAAATTAATATTTAAATATTTCTTTATTGGTGTGGGATTCCATTTGTTAAAAGAAAGCTTAGCTCAAAAAGTCCCTGAGAAAAGGATGGTACTACTGAAGATGGGTGAAAGTCTCAGTAAACACACTCAGACTTAACAGGCACTAGCTACAGGCTCCTAAGTCCCCCCCTTTAAACCAGGGAAAGAAAGGAAGTCCAGGCTCTTCAGCTTGGCCTCAGCGTTAGCAGTAAACTCCTGGGTGGCTTTCTGCAGAGGAAGCCGGGGTGGGCCCATTGGAATCCCAGAGACCAGCGTCATGATGGCTTTGGTCTGTGACACTCCAAAACCTAGATGGGAAAAATAAAGAGCGAAACGTATCTGGCACTGCCCGCTTTCCCGCAAACATCTCCAAAGAGGAGGTTATATGTCAAAGTAACCACTACAATAAGACATGGTAAACAGAAAAGAACACCTGTAGTCAGATTGACTGAGCTGAGCATGGTAGCACACAACCGTAATCCCTAGGGAGGTGGAGGCAGGAGAATCAAGAGTTCAAGGTCAGTCTGGGCTCCATGAGACCCTGTCTTACTCATACAGAGCAGAAAAGGAAGGCCTCCTCTCAGGGCTGGAAAGATGGCTCAGCAATTAGGAGTGTTCCCTGTTCTTTCAGAAGACCCCAGCTTGGTTCCCAGCACCAATGTAGGGTGGCTTGGAACCCCCATAACTCCAGCTTTAGGGGATACCTAAATACCCTCTTCTGCCCTCTGTGGGCACTGCACTCATATGCAAATACCCATATTCATCCCCCTCCCCAAACACACAACTAAAAATGAAATACAATCTTTTTGAAAACGAAATCATCCTTTTTGGGCCTATGAGATGGTCAAGGCACTTGCAGCCAAACCTGAGAGCCTAAGCTCAATCCCTGGGACTTCTACAAGTTTCCTTCTGATTTCCATACTCACGCTGTGACAAGAGCACACGTGTACAAATAAATGAATGAGGGCTGGAGAGATGGCTGAGAGGTTAAGAGCACTGGCTGCTCTTCCAGAGGTCCTGAGTTCAATTCCCAGCAACCACATGGTAGCTCACAACCATCTATGAGACCTGGTGCCCTCTTCTGGCCTGCAGGCATACATGCAGGCAGAATACTGTATACAAAATAAATAAATAAACCGTAATAAACAAATAAATGAATGAATGGTAAAATAAATCCCTCTTACTTGTGTTAATAAATATACAAACTATAAAACAAAAAGAGGCTGGGAGCAAAGCTCTATGGTCAAGTATTTGCTTAGTATATGAGAGTCCCTGGGTTCAAATTCCTGAATTACAGCAAGTAAATAAACAAACTAAATAAAACAACACAAAGAGTCAAAGTTGGAACCTGCAATATTGGCTCAGCATGTAAAGGCAGATGCTGCCAAACCACTTGAGTTCACTCCCCAGGACCCACATAGTGAAAGGAGAGGACTGAATTCCTCAAGCGGGCCTCTGATCTTCACATGTGGGCTATGGTACACCTATAAGTTCATACACACACTCAAAATACATACATAAATAACATGAAAAACAAGCAAACAACCCCCAAACAAGCACAAACCCCACAGAGTCAAAATCAACCTTACAAGCAAGAAGGAGCCAGGCATGGTGGAACAAACACATTGATAATCCCAACACTTAGGAGGTGGAGTGTGAGGGTCAAGAGTTCAAGGTGGGTGTGCAGGTAAAGAGTTGGCTCAGTGGTTAAGAGCACCGGCTGCTCTTCTAGAAGACCCGAGTTCAATTCCCAGCACCCACATGGCAGCTCACAACTGTCTGTAACTCCAGTTCCAGGGGACCCTCAGACAGACGTACATGCAGGCAAAACACCAAGGCACATAAAATAAAAATAAACAAATTATTCAAAAATTAAAAAAAGAAAGAAAGAAAAAAACTGGTTCTGTCCACTGGAGTCTCACTGCGTATATAAACTACATTTAAGGGTAGTTAGTCACAAGCCCGGCAGGAGATGGCCAACACAAAACAAAGGCAACGGTCACTTTGTAGAACTTCTTTTTTGTCTTATATCGCTTTGTTTGGGCCTTTTTCGTCTTCTCGGTCTTTTGCTTGTATATTGTGGTTCACAATTTGGTGTTTTTGTAGGTTTTGTTTGTATGCGTGTTCCTTGTGCTCTCTCTTTTTGTTTTTTTTTTTTTTTTAAGATTTATTTATTTATTATGTACACAGAAGAGGGTGCCAGATCTCATTACAGATGGTTGTGAGCCACCATGTGGGTGCTGGGAATCGAACTCAGGACCTCTGGAAGAGCAGTCAGTGCTCTTAACCTCTGAGCCATCTCTCCAGCCCCCTCTCTCTTTGTTTTATTCATCCACTCACTGATTTATTTTCTTGTTTGCTTTTCTCTTTGTCTGAAGGTTGGCTTTCTAAAGAAAGAAATTGGGTGGTGGTGGTGCATGCTTTAATCCCAGCACTGGGAGGCAGAGGCAGGTGGATCTCTGAGTTCGAGGCCAGCCTGGGCTACAGAGTGAGTTCTAGGACAGCCAGGGCTACACAGAGAAGCCCTGTCTCGGGGGGAAAAAATAAGAAAGAATGAAAGAAAAGAAAAGTGTAGAAAGATATGCACTGGCTCTACCCACTCTAACAAGTACATATCATAGAGACAGACATACAGACACACAGACAGACAGACACCCGGACATCCCAGGCCTTTACCACAAGTGAATGCTGGATCTGAGTTTGTACCACACGGTTTGGTTAGGTTCCAGACTAGGACACTAACTTGAGATCACTTAAGAACTAGGGGAGCTGAAGTGTTCTGGGGGGTGGGGGGCAAATGGAAATCCCCTCGCAGAGGCACGTCACAGACCTGGGGACAGCTGCTTCCTCAGAGAACCCTGGTCTCTGAATGAATGGGGAGCTCGACAGTTACAAAGCACACAATGAAAAGGAGTCACAGAACAGCCAGCAAATACACAGGTGGACATACTTTACAGCCTGAGGAGATAGGACATTTGGAAAGATTTTATGAGGATAAAGTAAGAGAAGTCACACACTACGGAAGGGGTTCAAAGAAAAGGCAACAGGCAGATTTCTTTCAAAGGAAAGTAGAAATACTAAAAATAGGCTGGGGATATAGCTTATTTGGTAGAGGGCTTGTCTAGCATGCAAGAAGTCATGGGTTCCATCCCCCGTACTGCATAAACTGGTAATGGTGTCCATGCCTACGACCCCGATACTCAGAAGGTACAGGCAGAAGGTCTGATGTCCCAAACACCCTCGGCTACCTATGTATATACAGGCTGGAGAGGTAGCTCAGCGGTTCAGAGCATGTACTGCTCTTGCGGAGGACCCAGTCAGCTCTCAGCTCCGATATCATGGGGCTTACAAATCCAGCCTGTTAAGTCCAGCTCCGGGGAATTTGACATGATTTTCTGGCCTCCTCAGGCATCCATAAGTATGTGCTCAGACATAAATACATATAAAATAAAATAAAATAATAAAACAAAAAAAAGTTAAAAAAATATATGCATCATCTTGTTTTTGCTTTGAGTCAGGGTCTTGCTATTTAGTTCTGACTGGCCTGGCACTTGGTGTATACTACATGCTGGCCTTAATCTACAACAATTCTCTTGCCTCAGCTTCCCAAGGGCTGTTGAGAATACAGGAATTCGCCCCATGTTCTCTTTCTCTCTAGTTTTTTTTAAATCTAACTTTAATTCCATCATTTCCATTTCCCCCTTGATGTCTAAATTTATAAAAATATTTATAAATTTACTCATGTGTGAGGGCACACCACATGTGTCAGGGTGCTCTCATAGATCAATCAACAAAGGGTGCTGGTCCTCTGGAGCTGTTGTGGGACGCTCTAAGAGTGTGCTGGAATTTGAACTTTGGTCTTCTGGAAGAGCATGAAACATTATTATTATTATTATTATTATTATTATTATTATTATTAATTATTATTAGTTTGAGACAGGGTTTCTTTGTGTAGCTCTGGCTGCCCTGGAACTTGATCTGTAGCCCAGGCTGGCCTTGAACTCACAGAGATCAACCTGCCTCTGCCTCCTGAGTGCTGAGATTAAAGGCATGCGCCACCACCGCCCGACACAAGGAATGTTCTTAACCAGTGAGCCATCACTCCAGACTTTTAATATCCCCCTCCCCGCCACTGCCTTTTTTTAAAATTTAAATTTTATCTGTGTATATGGGTTTTGCCTGCATATGTTTGTTTACCACATGAGTGCCCGGTGCCCACGGAGGCCAGAAGAGTGTGTCAGATCCCCTGGAACTGGTGTGAGCATGGTTGTGAGCCACCCTGTGGGTACTAGAAATTGAACCTGAACTTTGAAAGAACAGCCAGTGCTCTTAACCACCGAGCCATCTCTCCAGCCCCTAAAATCCTTGCAGAGATCACATCCCTGGCTGTCCTGAACCATGGAGACCAGCTGACCTGGAACTTGTGGAAACCCTCTTGCCACTGCTTCTACGGGGCTGGGATCACAGGCATGTGCTACTATACCCAGCTATGGGTATTTTATTTTATATTTCATTTTATTATTTATTCTGACCGGCTCTATAGTCCAGCGTGGCCTTAGTAAGAATGACTTTGAACTTGGTCCTCCTCCTGCCTCCACTTCCCCAGTGCTGGGATTACAGACATGCACGGCCATGCCCCTTTTCCAATTACTTTTCTATCTTAATGCACTCTAGAAACACATAATTATTATATCGAAATCACAGCTCTGTGAAAAGTATTGGTTAGGACAAAGGAATAATAACGACAATGAACAGAACCGGTGGCACCCCACCATGACAACGCTCCTAACGTGTGAAAGCAAATGGAAATTCTGTCTTGGAGGGATTGGGCAAGCTAGCAGAAACCGTGGGAATGAGACCAAGCAGACAATAGGTACTTGGGCAGAGGAGAGAGTGGCTACCACAAGGCAGAGAGGCTCTGAAAGGGAGGTGGGAGACCTGCCAAGAACACACTGAGGACTTCTGGACTTGACCCATGGCCAGCTGTCCTGGAGGGCCATCTCTTACAGGACTGGGATGAATGGCAGCATCTGTCATTGGCTGTGCACCAAGTTGAGACACTTTGCAGAGGTTCCTCTGCTCAGACTCACTGTGTTTCCCCCTAATTTTCCTTTGTCATCCAAACTTCCATCCGTTTCAATTTACCTGTGTTAATAAACTCATCTTAAATTTCAAATACTCTTGGGAACTGCCAGTCATTCATAATTTAGTAAGATGTGTATTCAGATTGCCTTCCTGCAAGTACTTAGGAGGAAGTCAGCCATAGTTCAGCAGTAGAATTTTAATGAGCAGAGGCAAATAATGGGGTGGGGGGGGGGGGGGGGGAAGTGCCGATGCTATGAGGAGGAAGGGACAGAAAATGGTGAGTGTGCTGGAGAGCAACATGCTGAGGTGGAGGAGAGAGATTCCTAGGAGACTGCCAACGTGGATTTCACCATGTTGACTGTCAGGGGCCTAACTGAGCACTATGGTGTGTGCTGGTTAAATCCTCAGAGGGAGTGATGGAAATCCATCTTTTTCACCTGGTCAGCTTCGGGGAATCATGGCCCTGTCTAGATGCCTTAAGAGGCAGGTATCACAGGTTTTTCACGTTAGAGTCTGTGGCTCCTGGGGCACTGTGTGCCTCTCAGTTCCTTAGAAACCGAGGCACTCAGGCCATGGAGCATTCAGGCTGCCTGTTTATCTCTGCATTCTCTAGGAGTCAGCGAAGCATACAGAAGCTTGACAGAGCAATTAGTCTTAGACATTAATCTTGTGTACCCTGTATAGCTCCTAAACACATTGTATCCTGACGACCACAACTGTAGTCTTCCTGGCAACCACCATTATATTCTGTTTCTGATAAGGGTATTAAAGTCTGATTGCTTGCAATAAACTTGTCACAGTCTCAGTCTTGCTGTGACCCCTCTGACCATGCCTGATAGACGACATTCCCTCTGACCCATAATCAGCTAACCCTGGCTTGGTAAGCGCTGTTGCTGTCAGTCAGCAGCAAAGCAGAGAACAGCAAGGGTACTCACCTAGCTTGATCACATAGTTGATAAATCTCTGGATACAAAACTAGGGCAGAACAAAGAAGTCTGTGGTCAGCATCGTCACATTGTGAAAACCATTTATATAGTTCAGAAGTCAAATGATGGCAACTCTGCAAAGTCTAGCCACCTTAGTTTTCTATAAGTCTATCAGAACGGAAGAAAGAAGTCAGTGAGATCAGCAAAATCTGCTCAGGCTAGGACAGGAGAAAAACCAACTTCCCCAAGCTATCCTCTGATCTCCACATGTGCATGTGCATATGCATACAAGTAAATACATAAATGTAAAAAACAGAAAACTATTGAGTTTTGTTTACAGTGAGGCTATCCTAACTTCCTACACCTAGCGCTTTACCTTTAAACAATGCTTCTCAGGAACCACCCTGTTGTCTCATTTAAATTTCTTTGCAACCCTTTGAAGATAGTTAACTTCAATACACATCAAAATCCCATCTACAGCTAGTCTTTACAATACAGTGCAAGCCTCTCTTGAGAAGGCCACACACTTACTCTTAGGCAGATGCACTCTATTCTATTTCTATTAATCTCCATACTTAAATCTACATTAAATATTTTTCCTAGCAAGGTTTAACACTACTTCACTCATACTGGCTCCTCATGAAATTCTTTTCTGTGGCAAAGTCAAGAATGTCTTTAGGGCTGGGCATGTAGCTTAGTTAGTAGGGACACCATCCCGGCATGCAAGAAGCCCTGAGTTCAACTCAGAGCACTGCATAAGACCAGGTGTGAACCTGGCAATGGCAGAATCTGTCTGCAATCCCAGAGGTAGGAGGAGTCATAAGTTCAAGGCCTGCCTGAGTTACATAGCAAGACCCTCAAAAAGTGAAAATCAAAACAAAAACAAACAAACAAAAAAGCTCCTAAACCCACAACGAAAAACCCCTCTAAACTTGCTGTGGCGGCATACGTTCCTGTAATTCTACTTTCTGGATTGCCTTTCCCCAAACTGCACATACTCTGTAGCTCTGGAGGCTGGCTCTACTCTTCCTCGACATCTTTCTTTGAACAGTTAGGCTGTCCTCCGGGTAGCATACACACACAGTGGCCAGTATCGCCTCTGCATCTTCTTTGTGATCTTTCAGGACAGGCTCTTCTCCTACTGCAAGAGTCTCAGCTGGGTGTGGTGACACAAGCATTGGGGGTGTGGGGGCGGGCAACCAGGGAAAGAAAACTGCTTTAGTTCAAGGATAGCCAAGGTTAGGTAGCAAGATCCCAGCTCAAAACAAAACCAGGGCTGGAGAGGTGGCTCATCCGGTAGAGAAAATTGGCTGTGCACATCTGACCATCATCCGAGTTAGATCCTTGGAACCCACACACAAGATGGGGACTGACGCGGTAAACCTGTCCTCTAACACGTGTGCACACAGACACACACACAATCTTTAAAGCCAGTGCCTTCCTTTGCATCATCAGTTGGCTTCCTGCCTGGTGGGTGTTCCCCATTCTCAGCACATTTCAGGGTGCACACCCATGACCTCTACTGACTTAGGACTACCCTTCCCCATTTTAGGTTCCTGTCGAGTCCCGCTTGGCCTGTTGAACGGTTCTGAAGCGGGGAGTGCGGAATTGGGAAATGGTAGCTATGAAATATAGACTCAGATGAAGAAAAAGACAGAGACACAGGATAGCTTCGGGAGGGTTCTGGGTCAATAGCACAGATCCTGAGTTTATTACTCACAGCCTTTATAGACCCAAAAGCAAGGGGGGCTAAAAGATCTCCCCCTTTCAAGGACACCAGGGTTCAAGGTCCAAAGTATAATCAAGTATAATAAACACCTCCTTAGCACTCAAGACATCTGGTGACCACGCCTTACGGCAAAGTATTCTGTAATTAGGCCTTGAGGTATAAGATACCTGATAACTACGCCTTTGGTCAAAACATCCTATTACGCAGCCTGGCAGGAGAAAACAAGCTCGGACCCTCTGACCTACAGGCAAGATGAAACCAAGCCATGAGCTGGGGTTTCTGTGGCCCCCACAGGTTCTCAGCTTCCTCCTTCCTCCTATTCTTTGGTGACTCAAGTGGGACCTCCTCAAGGGGACCGGTGGGCACACACATCTGTCTTTGCAGCTGTTAGGGCTCAAGCCCTCTGTATGCTAGAAATGAGCTCAAGCTGGACTACAGAGTTTCTGATGGTGACCTAAAAGCCAGCACTTGGGAAATGGGATTTCTAGCCCCCAAAGCGGTGCTTCCCCGGCAGCTACCCGTCCACCCCATGCCCCCTTGCTACTCTCCAGTCTCTCTGTCTCTCATCTCTCCTGCTACGCCATATCTCTCGCTATCTCCACTGCTCTCCTGCTTCTCTAGCCCTGGCCATGTCCAGTCTGCTTTCTTTTCTCCCGGCTCTGGACCCTTCCAGATCCTCTGGATATTTTCTCTCTCTTCCCCACGGTAAAAACCTTCCTCCCGATGGAGCCAGCTGTGACGTCAGCAGCTTCCTCACTGTCCACAATCATCAACACTGGAGAGGCTAAGGCAGGAGAACTGCCATGAGTTCCTGGCTAGCCTGGGCCAGAGTGTGAGACCCTGTCCCCCAAACAAAACATTAGTAACAAAAGTTAAGGATATTAAAAAAAAAAAAAAAAAAAAAAAGAAAAAAAAGGAAAAAAAAGAAAAAAAAAGAAAAAGAAAAAAAAAAGTTAAGGATAGATGGGGCTGGAAAGATGGCTCAGCAGTTAAGAGTACTGTCTGCTCTTCTAGAGGACCGGGATTCAATTCTCAGCACCCACATGGTGGCTCACAACTGTCTGTAACTCCAGTTCCAGGGAATTTGACTTCCCTACACAGACATATATGCAGGCAAAACACCAATGCACATGAAACAAAAATAAATTAATTAAAAAAATTAAGGATGGCATATAGTCAGTTTCACAGAAATCTATGACTATTATTTTACAACAAAAATACTTTCAAGCTGGGGGGTGGTGGCGCACACCTTTAATCCTAGCACTCGGGAGGCGGAGCCAGGTGGATCTCTGTGAGTTTGAGGCTAGCCTGGTCTACCGAGCAAGATCCAGGAAAGGCACTGAAGCTACACAGAGAAACCCTGTCTCAAAAAACTGGAAAAAAAACAAACACAAAACTTTCAGGATAGAATAAAAATAAGATTCTTTGTAGGAGGAAGGGAAGATTCTGTCCCATATGGGCCTTGTGTCCCTTTAGATATGGGGACAGGAAGATGGGGCAGGTTCCTTTTCTTTTCGGTTTTTTGAGACAGGGTTTCTCTGTGTAACCACTCTAGTTTTGTGGATCTGGCTGGCCTCGAACTCACAGAGATCTGCCTGCGTTTGCCTCCTAGGCTCCACTGGCAAGTTTAAATGAGAGTTAACAGAAGAAACATAAAGAGGCATCAGGGTGGGTGGCCTTCAAAGTGGGAGCCCTTAAAAGCCGGATGCAGACCCCATCCTTTCTCTGCTCTCTCCCTCCCCAGGCCTGGTACCCCCCCCCCCATTTCCTCCAAATAAAGCTCGAAATACTGATACTGGCGCCGTGACCGTGACCGTGACCTTTCCACGCCGTAGCCAGTGCTGCAAACAGTGCTGTTTATCTTTCAGAGATTTACCTGGTAATTGAGTGCTGAAGTAAAGTCCTTCTGTTCAAAGGCCTCCAACATCTGGTTTGTCTTTTTCCCCAGGTAGTTATAGGTACTGACAAGACAATGGAAAAAGTTCCAAGCTTAATAATTCAGTGGGAAAGATCCACGCCCCTGATACCTGATGTTTAAAAGGGAAAAGATGGGAGTTGCCGATTGGCTCTGTGGTAGAGGCTCATTTGCATATACATGGGCCTAGGTTCAGTCACTCCCCCCCATGCTCTCCTGCCTCACCTGACTACAATGGATACTATCACACAGCACAACTTTTCAAGATTAAAAATTTTTATTATTTTTGTGTGTGTTTGCCTTATGATTTTTTTTTTTCTGGAGCTGAGGACCGAACCCAGGGCCTTGCAAGCGCTCTACCACTGAGCTAAATCCCCAATCCCTTGCCTTATGATTTTATGTGCATCGTGTGTGTAGGAGCCTGCAGAGGTGAGACATGCAAGAGCAGCCAGTAATTGCTTATTGTGCTTTTCTTTTTCTTTTCTTTCTTTTTTTTGAGACAGAGTCTTTCCACTAGCTATCATAACCTCAAAATCATGGCTCTCCTCTTATCTCAGTCCATCAAATGCTGGCATTACAAGCATGGATCATCACATGTGACTGTTCGGTTGGAACCTCCAGCTCGCCCCTGCATGATCCGGAAAACCCCATTCCTGTCTCTCTCCAAACCCTGCCTGCCCAAGTCCCCACTTAAAACGCTCAGCTTTTGACGATACTTGAGCACAAAACCAACTTGTGGTGGACACATCATCACTCTTCACCTACAACCTATAAAGTCTCCCTGCTTCTGTTTGTGGGCACAGCTTCTCGGGCCTGAATCTTTGGGGCTGGAGAACCTGCCCAGGAGTTGCTTTGCTCAAATAAGCCTGTTGTTATACTTTTTCAATTTGGCTTAATCTGGCTTACTGTGTAGGTGGAGAAACCTACGAGGAGGGGAGGGGGGCAGAAAACCTGTTAGCGACAGTACTGGAGTGTTTTTGTTTTGTCAGTTTTGAGACAGGGTCTGCTGTAGTTCAGACTTGCTCAAAACTTTCTGTGTAGCTGAGGATGACCTTGAGATCTTAATCCTCCTGCCTCTTCCTCTCAAGTGTTGGATTATAGGTTTGTGTCACTATATCATGCTCCTCCCTTCCACCCTCCCTTCCTCCTATTAAGGCCTGAGGATCATTTCACTAGCATTTGAGAGAAAAACCAGAGTGAGCGGAGGGGAGGAGAGAGATGAAGAGGAGGAGAGAAAGCCGTTCCTTTTCAGTTAGGGTCCATCTTTCCATGACTGAGTCAAACAAATCACTCAGTTTCTTTTCAATGAACGGTACGGAAGTGACGACTATTAGAAAGGATGAATACGCAAGAAGCCCGTCCAGGCCAGCCATGAGTGACTGTCACTTTGTAATCACAAGGAAAGGACAAGCCATGCTTACCTGCCTACTGCCCCCGTTGCTCCCATGATCAGAGCACTCAACAGTTGCTGACGAGAAAGAGACGAAGAGATTCAGGTTTTTTGAGAAAGAGAAGAGCTGCTATATCATAAACATAAAATGGATCACTATATCATAAACATAAAATGGAGCCGGGTGGCAGTGGTACACACCTTTAATCCCAGCACTCAGGAGGCAGAGCCAGGCAGATCTCAGTGAGTTCGAGGCCAGCCTGGTCTACAGAGTGAGATCCAAGACTGGCACCAAAACTACACAGAGAAACCCTGTCTCGAACTAAAAACAAACAAACAAACAAACAAAAAACCAAAAATGAAAAAAACCCCCAAAACCGAAAAACATAAAACGGATCACTATATCATAAACAGCTAAAATGGATCACTGTGAAGCCGAGATATGCCCAGGGGTAACTTACCTCATCCACCCCAAACAACAAAGCAAACTGTCGCTGGTGATTCTGGTCAACACACTGCCCGAAGTCTAAGAGATCAGTGTCACTGAACTTCAGTCCTTGGAAGGTGGGGATCTTGTCCTGAATCCCTTCGAGCAGCTCCTCTGCACGAACTTCCGAAGGACAAACGTTTCATTAACCCACACAGCAACAGAAACGGTCAACTACCTTCTGGAGTTGGCCTTTTGGCACATGACTATACTCCCGTTCCCAGCACTCTGAGGCTGAGGCAAGGTGATTCTGGGGCCAGTCTGAAGTCAGCCTGAGCTACACAGCAGGGGCCTGTCTTTAAAAAGCCAAACACAGGCTGGGTTGGCATGGTGGTGCACACCTTTAACCCCAGCACTCAGGAGGCAAAAGCAGGCAGTCAGTCTCTGTGAGGTTGAGGTTAGCCTGGTCTACATTTCCAGGCCAGCCAGGGTCGGATACACAGTGAGACTGTGTCAAAAAACAAAACAAAACAGGGAATCAGGGGCAGGTGGATCTCTGAGTTCGAGGCTGGCCTGATACATACAGTGAGTTTCAGGACAGCCAGTGCTACTAAGAGAAAGGGTTATGGGTTCCCCCTCCCCCATGGTCATCTGTAACATAGGTGGTCTCTCTACATAGCTGCTGAGGATGACCTCGAACACTTGGTCTTCCTGCCTCCACCTTGAAAGTTCTGGGATTATAGGTGTGCACCACCATGCTTTGTTCACGTGGTGCTTTGCACATCCGAGGTGAGCACTGTACCTTAACTCCCTACCCCCAGCCCATCTTGTGTTCTGACAAGGTGACCCCTGCCAGGCTTCTGGATGGGGGCTGATTACAGGAGAACCAGCTGGGTGACTTAGAGGATTGGGAGAGGAGATGAAGGTTGAATTGGTCACCAACAGCCAATGACATAATCAGTTATGACTATCTAGGAAAGTCTTTACAAAGCCCCAAAGTAGGATTCAGAGAGTTTCTGGGTTACTGAATACACAGAGGCCACTCTGCACCTAGAGATGACATCGTACACACCTTATATGTCTTTTCATCTTTGTAGGAATAGGTCAGAGGATTTCTTTGAGTTCCATGAGCTGCCCTAGCAAATCATTCGAACTCAAGGAAGGAGTTATGGGGACCCCAATTTGCCACTGGTCAGAGACGAAGGCCACAAGCTGCCATCTGAAGTGTAGACAGTCTCACGGGCCTGGCCCCCTAACCTCTAGGATCTGTGGCTGTCTCCAGGTGGACTGTGTTAAAATGCAAGTGGTACCTCTGGATACCACTTCACCTCCAACGTAGAACTGACTGCTGCCAGGGAAAAATCCCTCCACACGGTTCATTTTGGTGACCAGAGGTGAAGTGTTTTATGTGAAGCGGTAAGTATGAGAAAGTACGAAAAACCATTTCTTCCTCAGAATGTGTTAGCCTTGGGAAGATCTCAGGAGTAGAGAAGCAACCTAGCATGCATAAGGCCTGATCCCTGGCAACACACGCACGCACGCATGCACGCACATGCTGAAGCTCAGAAGTGGAACACTTTTCCTTATGCACACAACCCCAGGCTTTACCCCTGGTACAACAAAAGGGAAAAGAAACAGAGGAAAAGTCAGGGAGGTCAGATGTTCCCTACTGGCTAGGCACTGGGCATACAGCAGGGAGAGGTACACAGTTCCTCTTCAGTGCGGCTCACAATCTCTTATCTTGTAATGGAAGATGCAGAGGGCTTGGGGTGTAGCTCAGCGGTAGACCACTTGCCTAACATGCCCACGGGAAAGCTCTAGAACCTCAAAAAACCTGAAGTTTTGGCTGGAGATATAGTTTAGTGGTAGAATACTTAGCCAGTATGAGTGATACCTTGGGCTCAAGCCCCAGTATCGCAAAACTAACCGACTAAATGAATATGGAGATACAAAGTGGTTGCTATATGTATGTCTACAATCTCATGCTATGGCCTAAGCTGGACTTTAATTCACTATGTAGCCCTGCAGGCTAACTTCAAATTCATGGCAATCTTCCTGCTTTAGCCTGTCAAATTTTCTCTTTTTTTGAGACAAGGTTTCTCTGTATAACAGAGCCCTGGCTGGTCTCGAACTCACGGAGATCCACTTATCTCTACCTCCAGAGGATTAAAGGTGAACATGTCACCATGGCCCAGCTTGCCTGTCAAATTTTCTTATTCCTTTTCTTTTAAGATGAAATCTCACGGATCTGAGGCTGGCCTTGAACTTATGGTGTAGCAGAGGATAGCCTTGACTTCCTGATCCACCTGCCTCTACCACGAATTACAGGCTTGTGCAGCCACACCCAGTTTTACCCACTCTTCTGGTAAGCATGAGAACCGCCATATAAAGTGATGTGGATGACTAATGAGGGCTGAGGTCTTAGAATGGTTCCATGGAGCCACGTTAACTGCCTCTGTCAGATCAGTGACCTGTGTCGTTGGGTAGGGTGGGATGAAGTGGAGTTTCTTGATGGAATAAGTAGGATGTGAGAGTTGGAGAAAATGTAAAAGGAAAAAAAAGGGCAGTCCTTGGGTGTTGGACAAATGGCTCAGTGGAAGAACACTGATGATTCTTCCAGAGGACAGAGGGTTGAGTCCCTGTACTCACATAGCATCTCACAACCATCTCTAACTCCAGTTCCAGGGGATCTGATGCCCTCTTCTGAGGTCCATGGTCACCAGGCCCCCATATACATGGTGCTTGCAAGCAAAACGCGCATATACATGCACATAAAATAAATGCATGTAATTAAACTAAAACAGTTTGAAAGCGATACTTACTCTTCACCCCGGTCAAGGAAGGAATGTGATAGTAATAAAATGGCAGAGCAGGGGCCGCAGCAGCCACCTCCCTCAGGAAACTGATCAGGTCATCTGAAAGAACAGGAGTCACGTGAACAGGAAGAGAACAGTGGCTTCCACATTACCATTCAATGAGATGCAGCCGTCTTCTCAGAAGCTGAAAACTCCCGACTGTCCTTCCCATTCTCAACTGTGCGATTACAATGTCACTTCACCAAAGTTCTATTTTTCAAGGTCAAAGCAAGGGACTGGCAAGATGACCCAGCAATTACAAACACTGGCTGCTCTTCCAGAGGATCCGATCTGGGTTCTGCACTCACATAGTGACTCACAACCATCTATTACTCCAGCCTCAGAGGATCTGACACTGTCTTCTGGTCTCTAAGGGCAGCAGGCATGCATTAACGTTCACAGACATGCATGTAGACAACACACACACACACACACACACACACACACACACACACACACACACACACACACAGTCTACCTGGGCAACAAAATAAACTTAGGCCAGCCTGGGTAATTTAGACATTTCCTCAAAAATTTAAAAAAGAAAGGTGTGTATAGCTCAGTTGTAGCATGCAGACTCAGCATAGTTGAGGCCCTGGGTTCAATTCCTAGTGCTAAAAAGGCTTTAAAAAAAAAAGTGTGTGTGTGGTGGGGATGAGTGGTGGCTCAGCCAGGCGGTGGTACACACCTTTAATCCCAGCACTCGGGAGGCAGAGGCAGGTGGATCTCTGTGAGTCTGAGGCCAGCCTGGGCTACAGAGTGAGTTCCAGGACAGCCAGGGCTACACAGAGAAACCCTGTCTTGAAAAACCAAAAAGAATAAAAAAAGGGGTGGCTCATGCCATAAAGCCGGCAGAGTTGGGCACTCTTTGATCTGGACAGAGCAGAAGCAAGCCTCTGCTTTACTGAGGAAGTGGGTTTCCTTTGGTCAACTCAGCTGCACTACTGCAGAGGACAGAGAGCTGGCTTACACTGTGGATGGGGTCCAGAAGTGGGAGACACAGCTTTGTGTGTCATCCCTTCTCTGCACATGGTGAAAATATATGCAGCACTTGGGAAATACTTCGGATAAAATTTGTTATGCATAATTCATCTCTCTTTTCATTTTTTTCAGAAAAACTGCTTACATAAAAATTCGCAAAATAGCATGAAAAAAAAATGTCCATTCTAAATTTCCAAACTGTCAGTAAACATTTACCTACATGAGCAATGGTTTTCTATCTGCCAACAATGGGTGACATTTCATGACAATTTATGCATTTAGTTATGGCTTTAATCCTCTGCACAAATATCTCCCTTTCTCCTCCCTCAAATCAGGATAGCATATATCCTAAGATGGCCTTAAACTTCCCATGTAGCTGAAGATGGCTTTGAACTTCTGATCTTCCTGTCTTTACCTCTTTAGGCCTGGGATTTCAGGCATGCAGCACCAACCTGGGATCCTAGGTCTCTGTGCATATAGGCAAGTACTCTACAAACCACACTACGTCCCAAATACCCCTTTACATCACTTTAATTACTAACCAATAGGAGTAACAGGTGACAGTCTTCTATTGGTGGAGACAGGAAGATCAGAAATTCAACATTTCCTGCTATGTAAAGAGTTCAAAGGCCATGAGTGGCAGCTTATGCCTCTAATCCCAGCAGTCAGGAGGCAGAAGCAGGCAGATCTCTGTGAGTTTGAGGCTAGCCTGGTCTACACAATGAGTTCCAGAATAGCCAGGGATATACAGAGAGATCCTGTTTCAACCCCCTCCCCCATACAAACAAACAAGACTTCAAGGGAAGGCTGCGCTATTTGAGAGCCTATCTTCACACACACACACACACACACACACACACACACACACACACACACACACACACAAACTCCTTACACTTGGACACAAAGAATTCCTGCAGAGAAAGCATCATAGAAGGAGAAAACAATAGATTGTTTTGGAAGATAATAGACTTTTTTGTTTTGATTTTTCAAGACAGGGTTTCTCTGTGTAGACCTGGCTGTCCTGGAACTTACTCTATAGACCAGGCTGGCAGCAAACCCACAGGGATCCCCCTGCCTCTGCCTCTGCCTCTCAAGTGCTGGAATTAAAGGCACGTGCTGCCATGTCTGGCTGACAATGGACATTTCTGTGAAATTCATTTTCATTTCATCACAATTCATCAATTCTAAATAGGACATGTAGTTTTCAAAATGACATCATTTACACTTCTCTTTTGAGAAGAATAGGCTCATGCTTTGCTATATGCCATATGAAACCTCAAAATGTATTTCACCAGGAGTGCACACCTAACCCAAACAAAGGCACCTACCAACTGGGGCTCATTAGATGATGGCAAAACAATTCAAGGGCTTGCTATGGACCTCGAGGGAGGTCAACCAATTCCCAGCTAGAGAACACAAAGATTGGCCAATTTAATTAAAACAGTAGTTCTCCACCTTCCTAACGCTGCTACCCTTTCCATGCAATGTCATGCCTCCAGTCTGTAGGAATTTGCCTTTCTGAATTAAATGTAATTTTTTTTTTTTTTTAATGAAAGCAAGAGGCGGACGGGACAAAGCACTGTGCGTTCAGACCAACTTCCTTACCTTTGTTCTGTGACTTGAAAAAGAATGGTGCCATGACAGCAATGCCATCCGCTCCAATGTCTGCTGCATGGCGGGCCTGTCCAAGAAGACAAGACCGTAATGGAGGAAGTGATCATTGTCACCTATACTCACCCACAGACACCAGAGTTCAGCAACAACCTCTTCAAACCTGTCAACCAATTCCCAGCTAGAGAACACAAAGATTAGTCAATTTAATTAAAACAGTAGTTCTCCACCTTCCCAACGCTGTGACCCTTTCATATAGTTCTTCATGCTGTGGTAACCCCCAACCGTAACATTATTTCGTTGCTACTTCATAATTATAATTTTGCTACTGTTATGAATTATAATGTAAATATGTGTTTTCTGATGGTCTTTGGCGACCCCAAGGAGTTGAGACCCACGGGTTGAGAACTGCTGAATTAAAACGTCATTGCCAGGAATGTCCCAGGTTGCAGAGCAGAGACACCTGCTTTAGGTAAGCTGAGGCACTAATTTCATGTTTGTACAGCAAGTGCCTCTAGTCACTGGGCCATCTCACTGGTTCCTCTTGATTTATTCTCACTGATTTTTTTAAAAAAAGATTTGTTTTTATTTATGTGTGTTTATGTGTGTACACAGGCATCCAAGAGACCAGAAGAGGGTTTCAGATCCCCCAGAGCTGGGATTACAGGCAGTGGTAAGCTTCCATGTGGGTGCTGGGAATCAAACCTGGGTTCTCTGGAAGAGCAGCTCTTAACCTCTGAGACATCTTCTGGTCAACCTGGATATACGTTGCTTGCTTTTTTTTTTTTTTTCAGAGCTGAGGACCAAACCCAGGGCCTTGCGCTTGCTAGGCAAGCACTCTACCACTGAGCTAAATCCCCAACCCCAAAGATATGTATGCTTTTTTTTTTTTTTAGATTTATTTATTATGTATACAGTATTCTGCCTGCATGTGTCCCTGCACGCCAGAAGAGGGCACCAGATCTCATTACAAGTGGTTGTGAGCCACCATGTGGTTGCCAGGAATTGACCTCAGGACCTCTGGAAGAGCAGTTGGTGCTCTTAACCACTGAGCCATCTCTCCAGCCCTTGCTTTTGTTTTTTGAGATAGGGTCTCACTATGTAGCCTTGGCTGGCCTGGAGCTCAGATGTAGACCAGGCTTGAACTCATAGCGATCCACATTCCTCAGCCTCTCCAGGGCTGGGATTAAAGGCGTGTGCCACATCTGGCTCCCTCCACATTTAGGCTCCCTTACGTTAATCTTGAACTAAAGAGCTGCCTGCTTTCACCTTCTGAAAAACAGGGATTACAGGTCTGTGTCACCATGCCTGGCTACTTGTTTGGATTTCTGTCAGTATACACACATACGACAAAAATCTCACCGCCCACCAAAGCCACTTTGCTAAGACACGAGCAGTTCATTACAACTGTTAACAGAGAACCCTGCATGTATAATTTCTCTTCCACTGTTCTGCCTACTCAATGATATTATCTTTCCCATGGGATGGTATAATCGTCATATTTTAAGTTGATATTACAGATTGGGAATGCGGTTGAGAAAGGTTAAGAAGAAAAGGATTATACATATCACAAAAGATACAGAGTACTATGCTTTGACAACTTCTTGAATTCCCCCAGGGAAACAATAAAAGGATATTTCTTCTCCTTGGGCATTCATAACACTTTTAAAATATTTCATTTATTTTATGAATATAGGTGTTTGGTCTACATGTATGTCTGTGTAACACATGTGTGTCTGGTATTGTATATTTTATCTCACTGTGTAACCCTGGCTGGTCTGGAATTTACAGAGATCCACCTGTCTCTGCCCCTCAAGTGCTGGGATTAAAGGCATAAACTACCTCGCTAGCTTTTACCTTTATTATATTTTAGAAGTCTCTCACTGAACCCAAAGCTCATCCATTGGGCTGGGCTGGCTGACGACTGAGCTTCAGCGATCTATCTGCCTGTCTCCCAGCTGGCCTAAGGGCTATAGGCACTGTAGCCACACCCATCTTTTTATGTGGTTTCTGAGGGTCTAAATCCAGGTTCTCATACTTGCTGCACACACACTTTACCAACTGAGCTGTCTCCCTGGCCATTCTCTTTAGTTACCTAAGAATATTTAACTGCAATTGCACAAGTATATAGTATTCACTCACATTAAATCCAAATACTAGGAAAAACAAACAAATTTTATGAAGAACGGGGCCAGATGAAGACTGTAATCTTGGAGCTAGAGTATCCGGGGGACACAGTTACTGTGCAGGTGTAAGGGGGCTGGGCCTTCTGATAAACAATTTAAAGCCTCGTTGCACTTTGATTTCTTAGTTAATTCACTCAGGCCTCAGAGCCACCACTATCTATTTTTGTTTTTGTTTTCTCTTGTATGGCCCAGGCTGGCTTCCACCTCCCAAGTCCCCTGCCTCAGTCTCTGGAGAGCTAAGATTACAGATATGTGCCGCAATGCCTGGCTCCGGTCTGGCTTTTGCTCAAATCTAGCCTAATCACTAAGCCTAGAACAACTTTGATCCTATGGCCCTAAAGACTGTATCCAGTCTTTACAGTTCTGCAGAACAGGGATCTGATGCTTCTGGCTTACAGCTTTGTTGTTTTTGTGTTTTTGAGAGGGTTTCTTTGTGTATGACGCTGTCCTGGAACGTGATCTGTAGACCAGGTTGGCCTTGAACTCACAGAGATCCGCCTGCCTTTGCCTCCTGAGTTAAAGGCATGCATTACCATCATGGCTACAGCTTTGGTTTTGAACCTCTGAAGAACCCCATTCTCCAGAGCAGAAATTCTCCCCATTTCCTATTCCCTTTTTGTCCAGCAGAGGGCCTTGCTTCTCATTTCCCAGAGAAGACTGATGTTGACTCAAGCTCTTAGCTGCCTTTATATCCAACCTCAGCTCTCTTGGAGGAAGTTCCCTGGTCTCTAGTCTTCCAGCTGTCATCTTTTTGAGCTACTGCCTGTCAATGCCCCATGCCTGCTTCAGTGGTCCCACACTTGATCTCTTCCAGCCAAATACAGGCTTGGCTTTAATTCTAGCATAAACATGGAGGTCCTTCCAGTGGTCTCCCATACCTACCAGTTCTCGGGACTCCTTCAAGCTTAGTGCTCCCACGTGAATCACCACCTGGTCCAACCTGCAAGAGAGAAGCAGTGTGAACCGCCGGGCATTTAGAAGAACACAGAAGGCCTGCACCATCCTGTTTGTGCTGGCTCAGTAGACTCAATAGACTAATACACCAGCTGAATCAATTCTACCATTATTTTTGGGACCCACATCATGAAACAAGAGAACCCATTCCCGAAAGTTGCCTCCATACACATGCCGTGGCACAGGAGTTTATGCGTGTGTGTGTGTGTGTGTGTGTGTGTGCACATATATATGACACACACACAGTGTAATGAAAAAAATCAAAACAAACAAACAAAAAAACTAAACAACTAAAACCCCAAACCCCGGTACTAGGCAAGAATGAATGAAAACAAGGCCTAGTGGCACAGGTCCCTAATCCCTGAGACTTGGTAAAGCTGAGGCAGGAGGTCCTCAAATTCAAGGCCAACTTGGGGAATTTACTTGTCTTCAAAACATAACAAAATTAAAATCACATTATATAACACTCTGAAAGAATTTTTAAAAATATTATTTTAAAAAACTAAAAAGTAGGCAAGAATGACTAAAAATAGGCCCTAGTGGGACAAGGCCTGTAATCAGTCCTAGCTACTGGGAAAGCTAACGCAGGAGGATCACGAGTTCAAGTAGACCTTGGGAATTTATGGAGACCCTATCTCAAAGTGAAAAACACAAAAGGGCTAGAGATATTTGAGATACAGCTCAGTGGCAGGGCGCTAGCCTAGCATGTAGGAAGCAGTTCTGGATTCGATCCCTGGCACCGCAACTTTAAAAAGTGCATGGAGACATTTCTCTGTTCGCAGTTAGCAAGTAAACTGGCCCCTATTCCAAGTTCTTCGAGTGCCGGAGTGACGGCTCAGCATTCAAAGGCACTGGCTGCTCTTTCCGAGGATCCAGGTTTGATTCTCAGTACACACACAGTGGCTCACAGCCATCCAATCATCCTGTGTGTGTATGGGGGTGGGGGTGTTGAACTCCAGTTGTTAGGCTTGTGTGCAAGTGCCTTTCCTGCTGAGCTATTTCCTTTAGCCCTTATCTATCTACCTACCTACTTACCTACCTACCTACCTACCTACCTACCTACCTATCTTCCTACCTACCTTTCTATCTGTCTATCTATCTATCTATCTATCTATCTATCTATCTATCTATCTACCTACCTACCTACCTATCTATCTATCTATTTTGGGGATAGATTATCTCTATTATGTAGCTCTGGAACTCATTATGTAGACCAGGCTGATCTCCTACTCACAGAGATCTATCTACCTCTGCCTCCCGAGAGCTGGGATTAAAGGGATGTACCACCACACCCAGCCTTCCAAAATTATTTTAAATTGTCCCTTTCCCCCAATTTATAAAATCTCATTTGCTACTGGTAGTGACCACTTTATCAGATGCACTGGGAAAATTACAAGTGTTCTATATACAGGCCACACACGTTCTATATAAAAGCAATACACTCAAGTGTATGTAGAAGGGAAATTTTTGTAAAAGACCACAGTAAGGCAGTTCTATCAGGATCCAAATTTACATGGGCTTTCTTCAGAACATCTGGAGATAGAACTCTTCTACTCAAGAGCTTCTTCATATCAAGTGAAAGACAGAAGGCAGAAATGTGGGTTCAGAGGCTGTATCAGGTCACCAGGTCCCGACTGGCAGGCATACAAGGCAGCTTGTGCTCAGTCTCCAGGACATGCAAGATTCTGAAACATTTGGCGGGAGAGATGACTCAGTGGTTATGAGCGTTAGCTGTTCTTCCAGAGGACTCGGGTTCAATTCCCAGTGCCCACATGATGGCTCATTAACTGTCTCTAACTCTAGTTCTGAGAGTCTGATGCCCTTTTCTGGCCTCTGTGGGCATCAGGCATGCATGTGGTACACAAACACATGCACAAGTAAAACACTCATATACATAAGGTAATAAATAAATAAAAACATACTAAAAATTAAGAGCAT
This sequence comes from Peromyscus attwateri, assembly GCA_902168425.1. Classification (NCBI taxonomy): domain Eukaryota; kingdom Metazoa; phylum Chordata; class Mammalia; order Rodentia; family Cricetidae; genus Peromyscus; species Peromyscus attwateri. Next base: position 35,211 of record CABHPP010145383.1, read on the forward strand.
AGTAACTTCTTCCATTCAGGGCCGTAATTACAGGTTTTAGAGTTTCCACCCACAATAAACTGTGAAGGAAGAAGGGTAAGTGTATGCGAACTTATATTACAGATAAGAAACTGAGGCTTAGGTTTAAGACTGGGGGCTGAAGAGATGACACAGCAGCTAATAGTCTTTGCTGCTCCTTCAGAGGACCCAAGTTGAGTGGCTCATAACGCCAGCTGTAACCACCAGCTCTAGGGGAGCTTCTGGTCTCCATGGAAACCTGTATTCATGGAGACACACACACACACACACAAATAAATCTAAAAAAAAAAAAACTTTAATAAAAAGTATGTGTGTGTGTGTGTCACACCAATGTGGTGGCTCACGGCTGCAATTTCAGCACCCAGGAGGCTGAGCCAAAGCCACTTGGGGTACACAGTAAGATTTTGTCTGAAAAAAAAAAGTGGACATTACACACCGCAGCTTCCAGAATGTGTTTCTTCTCATTTTTTTGGTTGTTTGTTTGTTTGGTTTTTGGTTTTTCTTTTAAATTTTGTTTTGTTTTGGGGGGAGGGGAGATGGTCACATTGGGACAGGGAGATAAGTGGGATTGGAATGTATGATGTGAAATCCACAAAGAATCAATAAAAGTAAAAAAAAAAAAAAAAAAGTGGACATTGGAGAAAAGGATAACAGAAAGCCGGGTTTATGCTCATGCTTTAAATCCTGGCACTTGGGAGGTGGAGGCAGGAGGATCAGGAGTTTAAGGTCAGCATCAGCTACAGAGCGAGGACAGCCTGAATTGTATGAGAACTTGTCTCAAATAAAAAGAGTAAAAAAAAAAAAGTTTAATTCCCAGCAATCGAAACCATCTGTAACTTCAGTTCCAAGTGATCCAGTGCCCTCTGACCTTTGTGGGCACCAATCACAAATGTGGTCCACATACATACAAACATGTAGGTCAAACAATCATCAGTTTTTTGAATGAAAAATGAATCTATAATAAAAACATTTTTAAATTTTGGAAATAATAAAAATATTATTTCCAATATTTTAGGGGGAGAAGAAAGGCGAATGGCAGAGGAAAATAATCTTCTGTGGGAAGAGGGAAGGCCAACCTCAACTTCCCAGAGCTGAGACAGCAGGGAGGGACTTCCTCTCCCCCATCAAACAAAGGGAACCTCAGCGTCCTCTCACAGACACCCCCGCCCCATGAAAGAGAAACCTCTCTTAAAGACAGTACAATTATAATCCTGCAGTGGCTAGAAACAATGTTGAGCTAAAGGGGCAGAAGAGCATCAGAACTGAGGGAGGAACCTCTTTGACGTCAGTTAGAATGGCTTCATCTTTTTTTTTTTTTTTTGGTTTTTCGAGACAGGGTTTCTCTGTGTAGCTTTGCGCCTCTCCTGGAACTCACTCTGTAGACCAGGCCGGCCTGGAACTCACAGAGATCCGCCTGGCTCTGCCTCCCGAGTGCTGGGATTAAAGGCATACGCCACCACCGCCCGGCTAGAATGGCTTCATCTTAAGACTGAGCATTCCTTAGAAATCAAGCATGGCGGCCCACTTCTAATCTCAGCACTCGGGAGGCAGAGGCAGGGGGCGGGTCTCTGTGAGTTCAAGGCCAGCCTGGTTTACAAAGTGAATTCCAGGACAGTCAGGGCTATGTAGAGAGAGACCCTGTCTCAAAGAGCAAACATGAAATAGTAGAACACTCCAGTCTCCTGGTGCACTGCGTACCCACCCATCCCAGCATTTGGGAAGTGGAGACGGGAGGATTGGAAGTTTAAGGCCATCTTTGATTTCATAATGAGCTGTGCCAGGCCAGTCAGATTGACCAAAGACTGTTCCCTGGGGAAGATAGAGAGAGACTGGAGCGATGACTCTTGGGTAAGGGTGCTTGCTGACAAGTCTAAGGATCAGAGTTCTAGCCCCAGGACACCCACATAGCGGGAGGAGAAAACTGATTTCCCCATGCTGTCCTCTGACCTTCACATGTTGCCCACACACTCATTTAACACACACACACACAATAATAATAATTAAAATAAAGGGACTGGGCAGGTGATTTACCCTGCCCCAATTTAAAAAAATAAACAAACCACCCAAAATAGACAAATAAATAAAAATAAACAAAAATAATAATTAAAAAAATAGTCCACCCAATAAATCATTCTGGTAGGATGTGCTATCATTCTGACACAGGATAAAGAAGTTTCCTGTGTAGACAACATCTTCCTGCTCTCCACTCCACTTGGCTATATGGAAGAGGGTGCTTGTTCAGCTGTTTCTACTAACTCCAATATTTTTCCTCCATCTAAACACTACCGGCCACTCCTTTGTCTCAGTTTATACTTAATCAGAAGCAGGGAGTACTGGGTTTCACAACCTGACCCCCCATTGGATGGGAAGCAGACTGAGGGCAAAGACTTTGCTCCTGGTCCCTAGTGTGAAGCAGCGGGTGTGCTGGCTAGTTTTATGTCAAATTGACACAAGGCAGGGTCATCTGGGAAGAAGGAATCTTAATGAGAAAACACCTCCATAGACTGCCCTGTAGGCAAGTCTCTATGGGATGTTCTTGACTAATGATCAGTGCAGGAGGGCTCAGCCCTTAAACAGATGGTGCATAAGAGAACAAACTGAGCAAGCCAGGAGGAGCAAGTCAGTAAGCAGCACCCCTCCATGGTCTCTGCATCAGCTCCTGCCTCCAGGATCCTGCTCTGTTTGAGTAACTACCCTGACTTCCCTCAGTGATGGACTATGATGTGGAAGTATAAGTCAAATAAACCTTTGCCCTCCAAGATGCTTATAGTCATGGGGTTTCATCATAGCAATGGAAACCCTAACTATGACAGAGGGATGATACACTGTGGGGTCCACAGAGGTTCCCTAGTATGGCCTTACTCAAGGTCAGAAAGTCTGAGCTTGCTTTACCCAGCAGGGTTGCATAATAGGATGATTTGGCCAAAGGTGTGGTTACCAGGTATTTTGAAGGGTCTACACTTGGTTGTATGTTGTGCTTTGATCTTGGAAGAGGGAGGTCTTTTGCTTCTCCCCTTGCTGATGTATAAAAGGCCCATTATGAATAAAGTTGGGGCAGCTGGGTATTGACTCAGGGCCTTCCTGAAGCTATTCTGTGTCTCCGGCTTTCTCTCCATCTAGGCCTATATTTCTATCTAATACTTACTCATTCCTCACTCCTTCCCCTAAGAACCCTTCGACATGTTGGAGCAGGCCACCTTCTTCTCCCCCCCTTTCAGTCCAAGGACAGGAACTCCTGAGAAGATTAGCCTTCCAGGTAGATGAGAGATAGTTTCTGAAGGGGAGCAGGCGTGCTCTGTGGTCTGGCTGCCCTTCCCCAGAGAAGGGAGGGCCAGCCCCTTGCCAAGTGTGGGAGGCTCAGAGCCCCTGGTCTTCCCCCGCAGCTGACTGGGAAATGTCAGGGCTGGGACAGTGGGAAGAGCCTTGCTCAATACAGATCTTGCCCATGGATTGCATTTTAGCCTCGCACAGTTACTCACTTGTTCCTCCCTTGTTTCACCCATTCCTCTGCCACCTGGCGACGCTCAGAGACACTCAGGGACAGGCCTTCTCCCGTGGTGCCATTCACTGTTCCAAAAAAGAGGTCAGTCAGTGGGACCAGACAGTGCCTTTTGTTCCTCCAACCCTAAGTCTGGAGGTGTAGGGTCTAGAACCTCTGTCTGAGAAGAAACGGCACATTGTATAAATAGAGGATGATGCCTAGAGCAGGAAGTGCCACTTGTCCATTTTTACTTCAGACTTGGTCTTTTTTTTTTTTTTTTTTTTTTTAAGATTTATTATGTATAGTGTTCTGCCCGCATGTCTGCTTGCATGCCAGAAGAGGGCACCAGATCTCATTATAGATGGATGTGAGCCACCACCATGTGGTTGCTGGGAATTGAACTCAGGACCTCTGGAAGGAGCCAGTGAGTGCTTTAACCTCTGAGCCATCTCCCCAACCCCTTGGGCTTTTTTTTTTTTTTTCTACTTCTGTCTCGTCAAAAATAGTGAGGAGGTCAACTGTGACTTGTGCTGATGTGGGTGCTGGGAATCAAACCCAAGTCCTTTGCAAGAAAAGCAAGAGTCTTAACCACTGAACCACCTCTCCAGTCCTTTAGACAGGGTTTCTCTGTGTAGCCCTGCCTGTCCTGGAACTTGCTTTGTAGACCAGGCTGGCCCTGAACTCAGAGACCCACGCCTCTACCTCCCCAAGTGCTGGGACTAAAGGTGTGCTGGGCTAAAATGTTACTTAAGCAGGCCTTGCTGTTGTTCTACTGTCTTTTGGTTTCATGACCTCGAATCTCTAAGCCATAGAGTTTTGTAGCTAAGTGGCGATAAAAACAATGTATTTGTTGGCACACTACCAAATGAGATGTTCTCAAGGAATCTGTAGACCTAATACTAGTGAGTCTATATACTCAGAACGTTTAGTTATCCCAGCAGGCTCCACCACGACCTCTGACACACGCCCTGTGACCTCCTGGTCAGATGAGGTCTACTACTAGCGAAGGCCTGAGCTAGATACATACAGAGAGATCTCAAGGTGACTTACCAAAAATGTTCTTCACTCCCTGTTCCTTCACCAGATAATCCACATACTGACCAATTACAGAAAAGTTGATTTCTCTAAAAGACAGGGGAAAAAAGTAAGAATGCACATTTAGTCTTTTCTAGGTGATTATTCAACCAATTCGCAGCTCATGAACTGCTCATATTAATCATTATTAAAAATCTACCCTGGGGTTGGGTACATAGCACAGGGGATAGGTAGCTTGCCTAGTATGTGGTAGTGATGCAGGATGTGTATGTGTAAATGTGTGTGTGCGACAGAACATGTGTGTAGAGGTCAGAGGACAACTTTTGGGGAGTCCGTTTTCTCCGTCCATCATGTGGGTCCCGGTGATTGAACCAAATCATCAGGTTTGGGGATGTGGCAAGCACCTTCACCCACTGAGCCATCTCACCAGCCTAGTACCCTTTCCTTTATTTTCAGGAGGAACCTTCTGGTGCAAGCCAAGCATCCCCAGAGGCATTTCTGTCACTTTACTCCTTCCATAACTGCTCCGTGACTTTGAGCTGCGCATGCCTCCAAAGGTTCTACCATCTTTTCCTTTAAAATTATGACCTCGGACTAGAGAGACGGTTTTGTGGGGAACAACACTTGTTGCTTTTGCAGAAGACCCAGGTTTGGTTCCAGCACCCACATGGTGGCTCGCAGCCATCTGAAACTCTAGTTCCAGAGGGTCTGATACCCCCTCTTCAGGGGACAGCCATGCATGTGATGCGCATATATATATATATATATATATATATATATATATATATATATATACACACACACACACACACACATACATACATGCATACATGCTACATACACACAGGCAAAACACCCATACATATAAACTAGAAATAAACAAATCTTTTCTTTTTAAAAAGTATGATCTTTAACTGAGAATGCACAAGAGTGACCTCTTAACTTGACATGCCTAGCACTGAATCTGTCTAGATTCCCTAAATCAAATCCCATGCTTCCTTTGTTGGGGAGATCTCTGTTTCAGAAATAACACCCATATTCTTTGTCTCCACTCTTTCGTGTCTCAGCTGAGTTCTCTCAATAAGATGTGAATCCACTATGTCCAGTTGGGCAGTCTCATGTAGCTCAGGCTGGCCTCTCCCTATGCAGCTGCAGCTGACCTTGAACTCCTGACATTCCTGTCTCAGCTGCCAAACTGCTGACAATGTAGGCATGGTCTCAACTACTGGCTGGGAATCTGTGCTTTAACAAACTCCCCATGTGATCGATCTGCCTGTACTTTTCAGTCTGAAGCAAAATGACCTTGTTAAGAGCTGATGCTTAAGGTAATAAGGGTGTTTCCCCTTAAAATCATATTAATTTAAAAAGTGATAAGTAGGCTCAAAAACTGCACTAAATGGTCTATCTACTACTGTGAACAATTAAGGTGGCGCTGGGCGAAGGCAGTGGATGCCTTTAATCCCAGCACCCGGGAGGCAGAGGCAGGCAGACCTCTGAGTTTCAGGCCAGCCTGGTCTACAGAGTGAGTTCCAGGACAGCTAGAGCTACACAGAGAGACATTGTCTCAAAAAACAAAAACAAAACAAAAAAGAAAAGAAAAAGAAAAATCAAGGTGGGGAGGATGGATGAGGGAGAGTAAAAATTCAAAGGAAAACTGTGTGGCGAGTCTGGGTTCACTGGTGCAGAACCAAGGACAGACTGCCAAGAACACGGAGAACTAGTTGGCTGTCATTTAGGCTTTTGTAAAGTAGGCCTGGAGCCTCCTAATTGGGGTCTAGCCTTATTATCATTCTTTTCATCTTTACTTAGTCTCTATTCCTAAACAACACTGAAAAAAAATCTGATGCATCGGGAAAACAGACATCAAAGGGTATTTCATCCAAGGGCACAGAAGCAAAGAGAGGAAAGAAGAATTCGGCCGATTTTGAGATGAAAGGAAAAGATATTAAAAGCAAAGGCAGAAGACACAGTAACTGCCCACAAGGTGAGGGAAGACACAGCTTGGCCAGCCATTGGGAGAAGGGGTGCTGAGCCATCTCTCCAGCCCTTTGGGGAGTTTAAGGCCATGAGGGGAAGGCTCTTTCTACTGTGGCTGGGGCCCCAACATAACTCCGCCCGCTCTCTGCCCCTCAAAAGACCACAAAGACGTGTTGATGTGGGTGGTCACCTACGTCAACTCTGCCTTCAGGCCTTCGGTATTTCGTAACTTCACTATCTCATTAGGAGGCTGTGTACATAATGAACTAAAACCTGAAAGCTATGACTAAGTTAAAAATTAAGGGCATGGGGGTTCAGATGCGCGAAGGATAAATCCCAAGAAGAGAGGCTGGGAAGAAGTCATGAGGCAGGACTTGGAGGGATGACTGGGGTGGGTGGTGGTGTGGGGTGGTGGTGGAGGGTTGGGGGCTGGGGAGTGTAAAGCCCTGCCTCCTCGGTTCCTCCCACGCTTCATGGAGCTGCCATCTGTCTGGTTCTGTCTGGTTCTGTCTGGGCACGCACCTCTTTCTAGGGAGCTGGCAGTACCCTCAGGCAGATGTAGGAAGGTGAAACTCAAGCTTCTTCTCCTCCTCAGAGAACTTCATGTGTTTTGTTTGTTTTATTTTGTTTTGCCTCAGTGGAAAGGGGTTCCGCCTACGCTCTCCCCCTTCCCTGCCACATTCCTTCAGGCTGCACTGGCTAATAATTCTACTCGGGCTCACGGGAGATGCATTATCTATCTTTTCAAGAGATGCCTTTAGGAATGGCACCAACGCTAGAATTTCTAGGGCAGTGGAAGAATCATCTAGAAAAGGTTCTCAGCCTGTGCCCCCTTGGAACTACAGCCCAGGCTGAAAAGGGGCTACCTTTAGAACAACTTCTGTCTGCTTTTCACTATGTTAAAATTTCTTTCACTTAGGAAAAGACTTTTGGGCTGGGGACTTTGGTGACATATTTACCATGCAGGCATAGGGACCTGAGTCTGATGTACAGAACTAATGTAAAAATATACCAAAAAATATCCGCTGGGAGGCAGCAGGTCCCTGGGGCTCACTGGCCAGCCAGCCTAACCCTACCTGGGGACTTCCGAGCCACTATAAGGTGGATGGCATGTGAGGAACAATATTTTGAGGGTTGTTTTCTGCCTTCTACATGCACACACACATGACCATGAACCCCCACAAATGACTGAAAAGCCGGGTATCTAACAAGGCTTTTCTTTTTTCTTCTCTCTCCCTCCCTCCCCCCCCCCCCTCCCTGAGACAGGGTCTGACTATGTAGCCCTGACTATCCTAGACAGGGTCTCTCTATATAGCGCTGGCTCTCCTGGAACTCACGACGTAGACTCTTCAAGTGTGCCGAGATTAAAGGCGTGGGGCACCACACCTGGCTAAGGCTAATTTCTCAAACAGGAAGACTGGTGCCTGCACTCTTTTATTTATTCTTTTTAAATTAAATTTTTTAAAGATTGATTGATTGATTAATTGATTTATTATACGTACGGTGTTCTGCCTAACGCCAGAAGAAGGGCACCAGATCTCATTATAGATGGCAGTGAGCCACCATGTGGGTGCTGGGAATTGAACTCAGGACCTCTGGAAGAACAGCCAGTGCTCTCCACCTCTGAGCCATCTCTCCAGCCCCTGCAGCATCCGCACTCTTAAAGGTCCCATGTCCTACCAGCAACCTCAGGCTTTCAGATCCCTGAAAGCTCTTGACTGAGACACTCAGCAGTTCACTCACAAATGGCCCCAGGGCCTGTATGGTG
>CABHPP010145384.1:4345-18770 GCA_902168425.1 Peromyscus attwateri
TATGCTCATGGTGTTTCATCATAGCAATAGTAACCCTCACTAGGACACGTAATAAGGTTCTTTGCTTTGCTAAATTAATATATGTTAATAGTAAAGGTGTTAAAAATAAAAAGTTTTAATCATTATAAGAGATTGAAAATGTATCATTGCTCTGAATATATCCCAACGACTAGTCAGTTTACCAAATGATGTAAGAATGATTATCTCCATTTTCTCTCTAAAATAGCATTTGACAATTTGAACTGAAACCATTTATGAACAAGATTTTTTTGATATAGAAATAGAATTTTGATTATGTATAAATTAACCCTTGTATTTTTCTCCTTTGCTTTTATTAAAATGATAAGAAAATGAGAACACTTCAAAGTTCTATTTGTTAATATTATCTAGGTAGGGCACTGTGTGCATATCCCCTAGCATATTCAGTGTAAATAAAAATTGTTTTAGATCAGTTATCATATTTAGAACCAAGTAGTACTGTGAAGTTATTTCTTCGTACAAAATGTAAAGAAATGAATGAAGTGATTTCTAGGATTCATCCATTTGCAGCTGCTCCTGAGGAGAAAGAGTTGTTGGTTGAAAGATAATGGTGAGAAGTCTATGACACTGACCCGACCTCTGTGACATTTATCAAAATGTTTACTTTCAAAGTCAATTTCTTTTTCCAAAAAGAATCAGACTGTCTTTGGGGGTATGTAAACCCAGCAATTTCTCTGACATGTCCAGGGATATCTAAAAAAAAAGTGTTAGCTATTACATTCATTATTAGAAAAAATATAATTTATTATTTAATTTATGTATTTATTTTGAGACTGAGTTGTACTGTGTGGTCCTTGATGGCCTGGAACTTAGGATGTTGATCAGACTGACTCTGCTTCCTGCGTGCTGAGGCTAAAGGTATGTGTGCCACTGTTCTTTTTAAATATAACTTTGTTATATTTTAAAGTGAAGGGAAAGTAAACATAGTTAAGATATCAGGGCATATTAAAGTAGTAGGTGTCAATAAGATTTAAGAAAGGGACTGTCAGACTTGTCCTTCAGATCTTTAATCCCAAGACTCAGGAAGCAGAAGCAATTGGATTTCTATGAATGTGAAGCCAGTCTGGCCTACACACAGTGAACTCCATATCATACAGGGATATTAGTAATATCTTGTATAGAAATAAAAATGAAAATCCCTGCTGATCCATTTAGTGTTGTATTGATGAGTATTATCTCAAGGCAGAACATTTGGCATTTTTACCACCAGTTGTTACTTCTTCCTGGGGAAGAATGCTTCTCCTTCTCTTGGAAGTTATTAGCTTCTTGTTGTACTTTGTCCAGGGCCAGTATACCTTGAGATTTAGCAAGTTTATTTATATATTTATCACATGTATATGCAATAATAATAATCAAAAATGAGGCTATGACTTTGAGAAGTATGTGGGAGTATGTGGGAGGGGTTGGAAGGAATAAAGGGGTAAATGATTATTATACTTTACATTTTTTAAAATTACTGAAGAAAAGAAAGACAGGAAGAAAGGGAAGGGTATGTTTATATTTACATCATATAAATAGAACTAAGGGGATTTAAATAAAAAAGCTAGATTGGAAACATTTGCTTTTTCAATAATTATTTTGTAAAGTGAATCAAGAACTACTTTTTATTGTATTATTGCTATATTTAATTATTTATTGGCTTAATTTAGGCCAATTATCATTTCATATTCCCCTAGTCAGTATTAGCTTAAATGTAGTCAAATGATAAATTTACATTAGCCAAATAAAAGAGATTATATTCTGGAACTTTTCCTCCTCCAGAAATATTTTCCCATTCTCTCTTTGTCAGGAATATTTGGCTATCATCTGTAGCAAAAGAAAGGAACAAGAAATTGAACAAGTATTTCAAACTTTCTGCTCAGTATTCTCACTCCATATTAGTTATTTTTCTATTGCTGTGGTAAAACACCATGACCATGTAAATGTATAGAAGAAATAGTTTATTAAGGCTTATAGTCCCAGAAGGCTAAGAGTCTCTGATGGTAGATGGAGGTGTGGGCTAGAACAGTAAATTGAGAGCTGACATCTTGGTGCTATCAAGAATCAAAGAGAGTGAACTGGGACTTGCATGAAGCTTTGAAACCTCAAATCTGGCTCCTAGTGACATACCTTTTCCAGAGAACTACAACTCCAAACCTACCCAAAGAGCCTCACCAAATGAAGACCAAGTATTGGAATGTCTGAGACTACTGCAGACATCTCATTCCCATCACCACATACTCTAAGGAGAGATGAGGGAGAAAATGAAAGGAGAGGAGGTCACCAAGACAAAGGTGCTTATACAAGTTTGATGGAAATCTACTAACATGGAACATGGAAGCCAAGGAAGCCTGTAAGGGAGGTGTTCTGTATTGCTAGATCAAGTTGCTCTTAGAAGCCACTGTTTACAAAATAAATGTTCCAGCTACAGGTGTGAGGTACTACCTCACAAGATGAGCCATTGATTAAAGAGGACCCGAACACACCCAAATGAAACAAGTTCTGGTCATGTCTCTTTGATGCCTACCAGAACTAAATTACCAAGCCCTAGGGTTAAAGAAACCACACATCTTTTTTTTTTTCAAGGAAGCTGAAAACTCCTTCCCTGCTGGCTAGCCTGAGCAGTGCCAAGGATGCTATGCAGGCCAGCTCCTATGGCTAAAATCACATTAGTGTTCTTACCTAGTTGTGAATCCTATGAACTACAATATCAGCCTCCCAGACAGGATGTGCCTTCTGGCACAATAGTGGAATTCATGTTATGATTGTTCTGGAGGTGGATAATTACTGCTTTCTTATTAGATTTGAGACTTCTTTCATAGGAAGAAATTCATCCTTGGTACTGTAAAATTTAAAAACCAACAACCACAACAAACAAACAAAACACCCCTAAAACTGTGCATGTGGATATCTTAGGCCCAAGGAAAGAAGGTATTAATTCTTCAGCTAAAGTGACCTGGCATCAAATACCCATTTAAACATTTATGTTTATGCCCACAGACAAAACCACTCTGACTCGGACTCTGACTCAGAGAGCCTTCTCTCTGTGGTTAAAGGAGGTGATCTCAGAGACTCATAGCTACTCAGAGCACTGAGAATAAAGTACAGCTTCATGCTCATCCATGAATAGAATGTTCATAACTCAATCTCTAGAGCTCATAGAGCATTAATAAAGAAGGTTCAGGAAGAATGTATGAGCCAGAATGTAGGCTGAAAATCTATGAAGTGCTATATTCGGGTTATAACACACCCATTTACATTCCATGCTCAGAGCAGCATCCATTGTCTGTATGAGGTCCACAACCAACTGAGCCTGTCAACAGTCAGACATGGATGGGAGAATTATTCATAACCCTCCTTGATGAATTTTGTCTTTAGAAGGATTCATGGGGACAGAGAGTCATTGTTATCTGCTCTGTACTCACTGGTAAGCTCACCAAGCCCCACTTGATAGTTTCCAAACCCACGGCCACACAGAAAGACCTGGTTAAACTCAGTGGAAAACAAAACATAAGCAAAAGTTATGAACAAGAGGAGGTAACTTACAGGGAGGGATGGGGGTTGACGGGGGAGAAGCAGAAGAATTTTAATTAGTAATTAAAATGTAAACTAGATGAAGTAAATCCAAAAAGTGAACTACTATCTATACTATGAAGATCTAGGTCACTGAGGTAATTCATGTCTTGCCGTGAAAAATTACATAGAACAATGTCATGGTGCTGTGGTTAGAACACTGTGAGCCCCTGCTTGCTGTGGGATGGTCTGTATGTCAAATTGCTCTGATTGGTCAATAAATAAAACACTGATTGGCCAGTGGCCAGGCAGGAAGTATAAGCGGGACTAACAGAGAGGAGAATAGAGAGAACAGGAAGGCGGAAGAAGACACTGCCAGCCGCCACCATGACAAGCAGCATGTGAAGATGCCGGTAAGCCACGAGCCACGTGGCAAGGTATAGATTTATAGAAATGGATTAATTTAAGATGTAAGAACTAGATAGCTAGAAGCCTGAGCCATTAGGCCAAACAGTTTAAACAATACAAGTCTCTGTGTTTACTTGGTTGGGTCTGAGCAGCTGTGGGACTGGCGGGTGACAGAGATTTTGTCCCGACTGTGGGCCAGGCAGGAAAACTCTAGCTACACCTACTAGGCCTCATGTTGAAATTTTATTGAACAAGTAATGGTATTGAGACTCCATAGGGTAGGGCTGAAGAGACTCAACACTCATGAACTGTAATTTCTATGACAGAGTAAGATGTTAACATTTACTGGGCCCTTGGACTCCCCTCTCCTCTTCAAGTGCCTGGTCACATCATGCTCATGAACTCAGAACACCCTGGTATGGCACCACCTGGCATATTATGACTGAGAATACTGCTTTCAACCAGATGCAGTTCCCTTATTTTAACCCCTCTGCCTCCAGAATGGTGCTCTCAGTAAACCCCTTTTATTTTGAAAATACTCAGTCCCAAGCATACTATTATAAGAAGTAAATGGATTGAGACATTTAGATGGGACAATATTCAGCTTGTTTATGGAAATATTTGTTGATAAGAAGGAAATTGTGAGTAACGGTTAGTGACTTTTTATTTGGGAATCAGTATATGTCGTGCATTATTTGCTGAGGCAACTAATGCAGGGGCCATGAATGGAAATTGAGGAAGAGAGGCTGAAGGCAAGAGAATGACAGAGAGAAAGGAGATTACTGGGGGCCACAGGAGAAAAAAGATTTATTGCATAGATGAGACCGTGTCTATCAGTCTGAATTGAGTTCATGAAAGAGATAATAACCTCAGCCTTCACCCAAATGCTGGGATTATAGACCCGTGCCACCATATTCAGCTAAATGTGGAGTCTTATTTGCTCAAAGTTTTATATTTAATTCTCTGTAACCTATACAAAAATCATAGCTGGGCTTTGGCTATATGCTTTGTGCCAAAAGTTCAACTCTAATCAGAGCATTCGCCTCCCAGATACAGATGATTAATGAACAACACTGGTCTGAAATTGGTATCTCCAGATTTCTGGACATAGAAAGTTTATATGACAGACAACCAAATTCTATCAGTGATAACATTTGTCTCATTAGATTAAGGATATTGGCTCATTTTTAATGAACAGCATGTACCCAGACGCAAAGAACATGTATTTGCTACATGCAACTGTCATTATTCATGAGGAAGACATCCTAAGCTAACATTTTTGTAAGGACAGAAGTAATTGTCAGTCATCAAACAGAAACAAACCATTTCACATGCAGGGACGTGTTCTTTTATCTTTGAGGACTATAGGAATAACTTTAAACACATCATTTAAAACAATGAATGACAAGAATCTTATGTCAGATCAAAACAAAGGGGATGATTCCAATACTAAGCAAACATCTAATAAGGGAAGACATGAACTCTTTAAGGCTTTTGTATTAATAGGAGGTTGCTTCTCCTGGAAGTCACATCAGGGGTGAAAGTAGAGATGTGTTACCAAAGTCCAATCTTCATGTAATTTTTATCAAGGCGAAGCTGGGTCTGAGAACGAACTCAAGTGATTCACAGTGATGACAGAGCTTTAGGCCTTTCGGTTTAGTCTTAAAAAGTGAATTCTATTTGACTGTTTTTAATTAAATTCTAAATGCCAGTCTTTCCTAGTGAAGTAAGTCATGAGTCCTAGTGAAGTAAGATCATTTTGATCAAGAGTAAGGAGTTTGATACTTTACTGGGTAACTTAAGGTGGGTTTTGTATGTTCACTCTGGCATAAGGACAGCAAGTGAATACTGGGTAACCTTCTTTTACTTTCTTTATTTTGGCATGGGAGGTTGGAAATTAATGGTGACTGTTACTGTAATCAACATGCATAGGCTCATAGCCCCTCCATTATGTGAAAGCAGTGATTCTCAACCTTCCTAATGTATACTTCCTCATATTGTGGTGACCCCCAACCATAAAATTATATTGTTGCTACTTCATAACTATAATTTTGATACTATTATGAATTGTAATGTAAATATCTGATACACAGGATATCTGATAGGTGACTCCTGTGATGTCGTGACCTAGAGGTGGAGAAACACTGATAAAGGGAATAAAAAACACACAGCCTGAAAGTATTTTTTTAAAGACAGTTTGGGTTTAAAGCTAAAGAAAGCTGCTTAAATATGTGTTGGATTTACTTTTGAAAATGAGGTAGGACAAAAGAGCAAACTTAGTCAACGCAGAGAGAAAGGAATATAAAAGAAAGCAGGAAAAGATAAAATTCAGAAGAAAAAGAAGTTTTATCACTTATAGTTCCTAGGGTCTAATTGTAGGTATATGTCTCTGGAAAACAGGGTACTTCATGAAACCAATGGACCTGTCTCTTCCTTAAAATGCTACTAGGGAGCAGTTGCCATTAAAGGTAACCAAATTAAAGTATAACTCATTATGGGCAATTATGACTTGTGGTAAGATAAGATTGTTATTAAAGCAGAAAGGAACGGCTAAGTGCTAAACAAAAACGAAGATTACAAAATGATGCACCAAAGACCTTTTCCCAGATATTAGAAAAGTAATAAAATCCAAAGCTTGGTATGGTGTTTTTGAAACTTTATAATTATTGTTTTTTTACTTATGTTTGTGAAGTGTGTGTGACTGAATATCTGTATGTGCAAACCCCCCTCCCCCCCACACAGACATCTTGTTTTCCTGGTAAGCATATTCCCTTTGAGAAGGATGAGAGCTGAACTGAAATCATCTTTTTGTGTTGATATGCATGGTAGAGCACTTAGCTAACAACTCATTCATCATGAATAAAAGGAAAAAGCATTTTTAACGAGATTTCTAAGCAGATTTCTTGGGGGGAGAAAATAATATGGTCATCAAGTAGAATATGCCCTCTGAAATGTTTGCAATTGTATTTTTGTGTGTGAATTCATATTGTAGCTTTCTATTTTAAATTTCACATCAGACTTTGTTAACAAAAGCTGGGTTTCCAAGAATTGCGTCAGTGTAGGATAAACTGGTGATGAAAGACATTGGCCTTGCATATGTAACAAACTAAATCCCAACACAGAAGTTGGCAAAATTCAATGTATATAATGGAGTTAATAGCTTACTATAAACACTTAATTGTCAGGATAGTGAATTCATTCCCTTGGGTCTTTAATTAAACAATTTTAAAAAATTCACATCCTGTTACTTAAAATAATATATGATACAGCAGTGCTTAAAATTAAATCGGGAAAAATATTGTGGCAATTCAGCAGTAAAAGAAAACAGTTCATGCCTCTCTGCAAAGCTGCTTTACTTTGATCTGTTTTAAATTACTCTTTTCCTGAAATGCTATGGTTTATATACCCTCACCTAAGAAAAGCACACGTCTGCCATAAGCATCCACAGGTTAATTGAGCTATTGTTACATTTCTTTTGGTTACTTTAGATTTGAATTCGTCATGTGCGATGTATTATTTTTCTCACTTTAGGATAATGGGTATGCTTGGCAGTAATCAAAATGACTGATGACTCACAGTATGAATTTTTTTTAACACAGAAAGATTGTACAGAAACAGACCTGAGAGCAAAACGCTTGAGGTGGAAATAAAGAGGCCTTCAGCTGAAAAGGCACATTATACCATGCCAGTTCTACGGGGTTAACTCTAAACAGACACCAATATCAGGTTTCTAGTACTTTCTGGTTTAGGGTTCATTTTCTGCCAAGAAATGGAATTCATTCTGAATTGTACCCCAGAAATTAATCTTCTCCTCTGTGGTAAATCATATGTATGAACTAGGCAAAGGAAGCTGATGCAATCATTTGTACCTTGAAGTAAAAAACTCCCCAATGTGAATGCTTTTTTTCCTTCATTTAACAGAGAGCAGACCTTTAGCTTCCCATTAGTAGGCTGTCCTGAACATTATGCATCCTCTATCTCCCCTTCATTCTCTGTCAACAGTCATCATTTTCTTCATCTTACTGTTCCAGTACACTCCAGGTTGGATCTCTAGGCAAGCCATCTTCAAAATCGTCTCTGTGGTGATCTAATCCTCTTGTTTAGAAAGCTCACAAAATGAAATCAATAGTCTATTTCTTTTTTGTCATGGACATACAGCTCTACTGTCACTCTATTCGAGGTAGGGGAAATGCTGTAAGTTGTTATCATTTTTCAGTTTCAAGGTAACAACCCCAAGTTCAGTACAAAGTATCTGTATTTATCACTTTATAGTTTGAGTTTGAGGTGTTTTTTTTTCCCCAGGATCAGGAATATTTAGGAAAGAAAGCCTCTAGCTGTCACTCCAGCCGCTAGTCTGAAGATTTACTTCACTTCTTCCATAGTATACTTTCATTCTTTTCTGATTACACCTTTCACACACATTTTTCCTATATCATGGTCTAGCCTCTCATTCTTCCATGGGATATATATGTACCTCTTCTTATAGAACTCTGATTCACTATTCAGTGAAACCCACAATTTCCTACCAGATGAGGGGTTCAGGAATAAAGGGAATCTAACAGGAATAATTTTCTCCTCAAAATTCTCTCATCATTCATGAATGGATGGAGCTAGAAAAAATCATCCTGAGTGAGTTAACCTAGACCCAGAAAGACAAACACAGTATGTACTCACTCATAAGTGAATATTAGACACAAAGCAAGGATAACCAGGCTACAATTCACAACCCCAGAGAAACTAGGTAAAGAGAAGGACCCTAAGGGAACACACATGGATGGCCCCAGGAAGGGGAAAGGGTTAGAATCTCCTGGGTAAATTGGGAGGAGGGAGTAGAAGGGAGGGGATGGGGGTGAAAACATGAGGGTTTTGGATGGCCAAGTTGGGTGAGGGACAGAAAGGGAGAGCGGTGAGAGAGATATTGTGACAGAATGAGACATTAGGGGCTAGGGAGAAATCTAGAGCTAGTGAAATCCCCAGGGACTCACAAGATGTTCCCAGCTAAGACTCATAGCATTGGTGGAGAGGGTACTTGAACTAGGCTTCCCCCATACTAAGATTGGTGTCTACCCTAATTATCAACATAGAACCTTGTCCTTTTTTAAATTGTTGCTGCCTTTTAAGCCACAGCTATCCAAATCAGCAACTGCAACTCTATTGCTATCAGCAGCGGTTAGGATGCAAGGGCTGTAGCTGGAGGGAATTCTGTTCTCTCAGACTCTAACTCTTGCAAAGCTGAAGGGAATTTAAGTAAACCTCTGTCCCTCTAAAGAAGTCAGGATTCAAAGGTTAAGGTGCAATTCTGCTTCTCAGAGAGACTGAATAGCAAGTGGCTCACCTCCTCTCCTTGCTTGTATCCCCCAAAAAGCCCTTGTGCTTCTCGCTCCTCCTTAGAAACCCTTTCTCACCCGGCTCCGCATTACCACTTTCTGTCAGCTAGCTGCTGACAAGCCTCCTGACCACAGGTGCATTTTATTTAACCAAACACATCTCTGCATCATTAAACAAACGTTCCAGAGCATAAACCAAAGTAACACACCTTGAAATAATATTTTACAACAGAACCTACATGCAGTGACTGATGGAAGAAGATGCAGAGACCCACAGCCAAGCACTTGATCAAGCTCCCGGAGTTCCGTTGAAGAGAGGAAGGAGGGATTATAGGAGCAAGGTGGGTCAGGATCATGATGGGAAAAAACACAGAGATAGCTGACCCAAGCTATTGGTAGCTCACAGACTCTGGACTGATAGCTGGGAAGCCTGCCTGAGACCTTACTAGGCCCTCTGAATGTGGGTGACAGTTGCGTGGCTTGATGTGTTTGTGGTCCTCTGGCAATGGGACCAAGACTTAACCCAGGTACATACATGAACCAAATTTTTAGAGCCTATTCCCTTTGGTGGAGGGTCTTGGTCCTGCCCCAACTTGGTATGCCAGCCTGTGTTGATTACCCTATGAGGAGTGGATGGGGGTGGGATGCGGGGGAAGAGGGGAGCCAGAGAAGGAAAGGGATGGGGAACAGGGGATTGCTGTGGGATGTTCTGTATGGCAAATGTGTTGCTCTGATTGGTCAATAAATAAAACACTGATTGGCCAGTGGCCAGGCAGGAAGTATAGGCGGGACTAACAGAGAGGAGAAAAGAACAGGAAGGTGGAAGGAGACACAGCCAGCTACTGCCAGGACAAGCAGCATGTAAAGATGCCGGTAAGCCACAAGCCACGTGGCAAGGTATAGATTTATAGAAATGGATTAATTTAAGATATAAGGATAGTTAGTAACAAGCCTGCCACGGCCACACAGTTTGTAAGCAATATAAGTCTCTGTATTTACTTGGTTGGGTCTGAGTGGCTGTGGGACTGGCAGGTGAGAGAGATTTGTCCTAACTGTGGGCCAGGCAGGAAAACTCTAGCTACAGGGGATGGTATGTAAAATGAAAAAATTAAATAAAAAAGCAACAAAAAAGGTTAGATAAAACCTGACTTATAAAGTTCTATTTCCATTTTTTCAACAAGTGGTTGTCAGAAGTGAAGAATCACATTATGAGATCAAAAGAGAGGATGGTGTATGTATCCTGTCACTTTGGCATTCTTGGACAGAAGCAAACAAATCTACTTATTGCCACCTAAAGAATATAAGACTTGTAATTTTTTTTCTTTTTATTCTCTGGGAACATACAAATTTGATACAGCCAACTTGATTTTCAGAAAACAGGAATACATTAAATAGAAAATTTGTGCCTTCAAAGTTTTTTTTAATTTATTTTTTTATCCATTTTACATACCAACCATGGATCCTTTCTCATCCCTCCTCCCACTTCCCCTCCCAGCCTGCCCCCTTGACCTTCCTCTCCCGTCCCCTCCTCCAAAAGGGTAAGGCCTCCCATGGGGAGTCAGCAAAGCCTGGTACATTCAGTTGAGGCAGGACCATGCCCCTCCTTAGATGGTCAACAATGACCAAAGTTTTTCAATATGACTACTTACAAACATGCCACTGTTCTTTAGTTAGAAAGAAACTGATTAAACAAAGAATGTGGTAATTCTATTTTTTTTTTTACACAGAACTATGTAGTATCTTTATAAGTTTGGTGCTGTCCACCATTTTTCTAGGAAGGCCAGAATGTGAAGCAAAAACGTTGGAGGAATGCTGGTTAGTGGCCTGCTCGATGACCTTCCTCATAGAACTCATAACCCCCTGCCCAGGGGTGACACTGCTCACAGTGGGCTGGGGCCTCCAACCTCAATTACCAGTCTAGAAAATATACCACAGATATCCCACTGGACAACTCACTGGAGGCAATTCTTCAGTGGAGGGTCCCTCTTCCTGGATATGTCAAGCTCACTATGAAGCTAACTGAAGCCAACTATGACAGAAAATGTCCTCAGACTTTATTGGACCTAATTGAAATATCATCAAACTTTGGTCTTCTAAAATATTGCTCGTGCTTTACATTTCTATAATCAAAACATCTTAAACACAAGATGTTTTGATTATAGAAATGTTATAAGTTGAGTAAAGTTGACACTTAACATATTGGACTTGGTGTTTGGGCACCAAACACTTTTTAACTGTTTTCTGCAAATACCATGTTTACTGGAGAGTTTCTTCAGAGAGTCCATGTCAAAACTGATCTCTTTGTCCTTCTAAACTTACATATATATATATATATATATATATATATATTCATTCTATCAAATAAAACAGACATCCTTTCTCAAACAAGAAGAAAGATGAGGACTGACAGCTGAGGTTGTCCTCTGACCTCCACATGCACACATGAGGTCTGCACATGCACACATGCAATGAAATACATAATTGCAACAAAACTTTAGTTACTACTAAAAATAATAGGAGTCTAAGTCTTAATTAAGTTAATCAGCAACATTAAATAATTTTCTTAAAAGGAGATAAAGTGATACATGCCTGAAGAGATATTTTTATTTGATATTTTGTGGAATCTTCAAAGATTCAAAAAATTCCATGTAAGGATGGTACTTTTTCTGAAAACATAGATTAAACACTTTGTGAAAATACGATGTAAATAATTAGGAATAGATCCCATCTTCTACATATATTAAGAAGTTATCATCCATGAAATTAACTTTCTGACATGTAATGACCTTTATTTGTATACAGAGTGCATACAATTGAAATATTATCTTTTGTTTAATATTTAGCAAAGTAAAATTAAGTCCCAGTTGTGCATTGCAAAACACAGGCTATTGCTGATCCCCTTGAATAACATTTTAATTAATTATTAATATTATTAAACATGCTGATTGATTCAGTTTGTTAAAAGTTCCCTGAAGATCTTTGCATATATGTTAATCATTCCCTTAAAGTATTTTCTAACTGCTTTTGTAATTAGAGGTAATTTTGTAAGTGAGGTACTTATATATTATGATATTTTCTGTCTTGTACAATAGTGAATTTAGTATATTTTATTTCAATTATTATATTAATTATAAATAATATATTTATATTTTCTAACTTTTATATATTTTTTATTTTATTTAATTTTTTTCATTTATTTGACATACCGACCACAGTTACCCCTCCCTCCTCTCCTCCCTGTCCCCTCCACCCCCACCCTCCCTGCTTCCCATCTAATAGTTATGTTTTGTTGTACATAATTAGTTAGATGGAGCATATTTATAACAGCTGCTTAAACTCTTTGCCATCCTTCTTTATTTTCTGCTACTTTTAGGAGTTTCCCTATTGATTATTCTCATGATTTCGGTTCTGTTTTGTGTTTATGAAAAAGCACTGACATTTTTTTCATTGAATGTCAAGCATTGTAAATTTTACATGGGCTTGCCTGATTTTATTGTATTCCTCTCTAAACTGTTTTGTTTACACTGGTGCATAGTTTAGTAACATATAACCAAAAAGATGACTTTTCTCACTTTAAACTCTTTAAACTGCATGAAGAACTTTCCTATCACTCCTGCCCATACACAGACTGAACCTCCTGAGTTCTGAACCTCAGTTGTCCATCTCCTGTTCTGTGGAATGTGAGGTCTTTCCCTTCTAGTTGCTGATGATATAGCTTGTTCTAGACCTTATAACTTAGGAAAGAACAGTTCATCCAAACATGCCATTATTTTCCTGTGGTTGTGTTTAAAAAGGCAATACCTTAGAAATTAGTAAACACAATGTTAGTACTTATCCAGTCACTTTTAGGAGAGATGCCAGTTTACTGACCAACTTTAATTTGACAATTTCCCTTCAGCTAAAAAATGATAATGACATTTAACTTCCCTGAAATGGAAATAGTTGTTTCTGATTTCTTCTTTCCTTCACAAAGTTCATACCTACATTATGAAAAAAATCTAAAAATCTGAAGGACTGAAAGAAGGAACTTGAATCAGTGCTCCTGTGCATGTTGATGCTGTTTCAATGTGAGTGCTAGGTGATGCTCATCTACTTGAATGCTTGGTTGTGCTTCTTTCTAGGAGGTCTTTGCTAGCCTTTGGCATTGGACTTAGCACATGTGCCGACCTATATACATCACCAAATACTTCATATAATTTATCTTGAGAATTGGAGATTTCTCTGAGGAACTCCTTTCCATCTGGCACTGAGCCAACTGATTCATAATGGCTCAGTCTTTATTGAAGCCACCATCTTTCTCACCAGTTGTCCACTCACCTGGACAATATTCCATTCCCTGGATTGCATGTGCTAGTGATCCCTACATTGCAGAGTGAAATTAGCCTAGAGATAGCAAACTGATGTAATCATAGAATTCCTATGATTCTTTCTCTCTGTCAGAGATCAATTATTAGCCATCTATTTCTCAGGTATAATTAAATGCACTTCTGGAGTTCTAGAACTTGATACACCCTAATCAACAGAATTTCACTTTTCTTCTTGAATAAAATCTACTGAGTGCATACACATTTCCTGAATTAACTATTTCAATTTGATTTAAGAGAACAATTACTACTCTTTGGAGTATATTTGGAAGTGGGTGTAGAGGTGACAGCTAAAGGAGATAGATTGACAATAAGGCATTTTTGACCCTCCTGACTCATCAAAGTGAACCTGGATGTCACACTTCCCCAGTCATTTTTATCATTTTATAGAGAAGAGTTTATGTTGCACTAAGAGGTAAAGAAAATGTCAGAGATTTATTCCACCGTACTGAATGGAAGGTGTGGTTATTCATGGCACCCCTCTGAAGTCTGATATTGTTATATGGTTTCCTTCTTATACCTTGTTGTAGAAATACAATTAGAACAAGAGAAAGAACAGCAATAATGCATTCAGTATTTGTTGATAATGTGGTGTTAGTTATCATCAAACTTATAAAGGGAAGTAGACACAAACACAAAGATAGTAAAAAGATAATATAAAACCTATGTGCAGCTAATTAATCATGCCTATCATTACACAGAGTGGCAGCTGTATTTTGAAGCGTTTCAGTATCCAGTATCCAACCTGAAGCCAATTGGTAAGGATGTCTTGCAATTGTTAGTATAATGGCATTC
>CABHPP010145384.1:18780-48577 GCA_902168425.1 Peromyscus attwateri
AAGAAAGAAAGAAAGAAAGAAAGAAAGAAAGAAAGAAAGAAAGAAAGAAAGAAAGAAAGAAATTAAAGAACAGAGGATGCATAATTTCCCTGGCATGTAAGTAGTTGTTTCTGATTTCTTCTTTCTTTCACAAAGAAAATGCCTAAATTATGAAAAACATAGAAAATTGAAGAATTAAGAGAAAAATCCTGAATCAATGTTGCTGCATATATTGTTGCTGTTTTTATGTTGATATCAGGTGATAATGATGGACTTCTTAAAATGTTCACAGCATGTGATGTTCCCCCTCCTTTTATGATTAGATTTAAGGTCATGTCTTAGAAAACATACCTGGAACTTCTAAAGGGACCAAGAACATGTGACTATATAGTTTATAAGCCTAGAAGAGAACTCGATACTATTACTCTGTTAAATGGACATAGTATTAAAATGACCCCTATTGACTTATAATTATAACCATAGAGCAGAGCATGTCTCAGCTCCTACCAGCTAATCTTCTTCTTACAATCGATGATATTTAACATGAGACTCTCCCCCAATTTATCAATGTGCAGAGAATAAAAGACTATGGAGTGCTCAGCTCTGAAACAGACATACATATCATATCCTATACTCAAAGGATCAGGAATCACAGAAGAAGGAGAAGAAAGATTGTATGAGCCAGTAGAAGCTGGTAACATCAAAGAACAGTGTTTTCCAGGAACAACAAGACAACGTACATATGAGCTCAAAGAGACTGTGACAGTGTACAGAAGATTTTTTTCAAGTTCCACCCAGACATAATCCCAACATAAAGGGATAAGAAATACTACCACAACTTGAGGAGCTATCTAGTCTTTGAATGTAACTAGAAGAGGGGAGTCAGGGTTTTCTGTTGTTTGTTCTCCTTTGCTTTTTTAATAATGTGACTCCTGGTAAGTTGACCATGTGGCATGCAGTTCTCACTCACAAAGACTAGTCTGGCAACACAACTGACTTAGTGGAGAAACCAAAAAAGAAAATATCTCAAAGTTGAGTGTGAAGGGATAGGAGAGTAGAGACAGTGGTTATGAAAGAAGTTGTAGGAAGGTGGTAAAATATGTTAAAAAACATGTATGAAATTTTCAAAGAATATGTAAAAAGTGCATAAGAGAAATGCACAATGTTGATCATGGTGGCTCAAATCTATATGGATGCTAGAAGCTACAGGATCAGGATGTCAGGACCAGTGTAGGCTGCATATCAAGTTTGTGGCCAGCCTGAGCTACATGATACTCAGTCTGAAACAACAACAACAAAAATAATGCCATATATATGATGACGGAAACATTGCCCTCACTTGGAAACTGAATGATTTCTTTCTTCTGCCAGCCAGGGTTGATGTTAGAAGGCATGGTCATAGAAATGGCTCATTAATGTCCAAATGGATCTTCATATCACTGAGTAATAGATTTCAACAGTCAGAAATTAGTACTCTTCAATTAACATAATGGTCTGCAAAGTTGGAGAGGCCGCTAATGGAACATGACCTGCAGGGACTTCCAACCTGGTTCATAACCTATGTTTCCTGGTGACAGCCAATAAATATACATCTATCAACTATTAACACCTACAGCCATGTGAATAGTAATATATAATAAAAAAACCAGAAGGCTGATGGCAATTAGTACATAAGATTCTATAATTTTTTGTTAAGTCCCAGGACCTTAAACAATGGTCACATCTAAATGGAGAAAAGCTCAGTGACAGTGTGGGAAGAATTTATAAGTGTTAAACATTCCAACATTCCTTCTTTACTTTTTTTTTTTTTTTTTTTTTTGGTTTTTCGAGACAGGGTTTCTCTGTGTAGCTTTGCGCCTTTCCTAGAACTCACTCGGTAGCCCAGGCTGGCCTCGAACTCACAGAGATCCGCCTGGCTCTGCCTCCTGAGTGCTGGGATTAAAGGCGTGAGCCACCACAGCCTGGCTTGGTTTCTTTGTTTTTAATTAAGGAATTTTTTATTCATTTTACACACCAATCACAGATCCCTCTCTCTTCCTCCCTCCTCCCCCTCCAGCCTCCCCCCTCCAACCCATGACCCATTCCCTTCTCCAACAAGGTATAGCTTCCCATGGGGAGTCAGCAAAGCCTGGTGCATTCAGTAGAGGCAGGTCCAAGCCCCTCCCCCTGCATCAAGGCTGTGCAAGTTGTTCCACCATAAGTAGTGGGCTCCAAAAAGCCAGCTCATGCACTAGGGATGGATCCTGATCCTACTGCTAGGGGGCCCCTTAAGCAGATCAGGCTACACAACTGTGTCACTTATGCAGAGTGCCTAGTCCAGTCCTGCAGAGGGCTCCACAGCTGTTGGTCTAAAGTTTATGAGTTCCCAATAGTTTGGATTGGTTGTCTCTGTAGGTTTTCCCATCATTGAAGCAGAGGGAGACATCGTGGGGATAGGAAGATTCCTTAAAGGAACAGACTTGTCTGATTTCGTTTTGGGAAAAAAAAAAGTGGAATGGATGGAGACATTTAAGAAATAGTAGCCCAGTTTCTGTGTTGGCGTTACTACTCCAGGAGTCCAAAAGTACAGTGTGTCTTGTGAAGACATTATATTTCTCATAATTAAATTTTCTTAAAATAAGCAGTCAAAAGAACACACATTTACCTTTTAAAATATTCTCTGAGATATGTGACATTTATGAACATGCAATCTTTCTTTCTTTCTTTCTTTTTTTTTTTGGTATCACTCTCTGTCAGATATCCAAACTAAGTTCCATATTTTTCTTTTTTTGCTTACTACTGTTTACCGTACTTCTTCAGTCCACCACTGAATCCTGTTAACTATATGGATTTATGTATTTTCTTCTTGCCCACTTCGGTACCCAGGATTAGCTGCAGGGACGTTAACATGCTAAGCAAGTGTTCTAACTCTAAGCAAAACACCTTGTCTTCTTAAAAATTCTTATTTATGTGTTTGTGTGGATATGTATACAGGTTCATGTGTGTATTCCCATGAGTGTGCCTGTAAATATTTTTGTGCTGACCTAAGGTGGCAGATATCTTTCTCAGTCACTCCCCAACTTACACTTTGAGAAAAGGTCTCTCACTGAAATTGGAGCTCACTGGCTGACTCCAGCAAGACTAAGTAACAAGCTCTGGAGACATTCCTGTCTCTTCATCCCTAGTATTAGGATTACAGGTGTGCACTACTCAACCAGACTTTTATATAGGTGCAAAAGACACAAACTCAGATACACATGTGTTCACACCAAGAACTTTTCCAACAGAGTGATCTTGCCAACACACACAAACAGACACAAACATACAAATACACACACAGACACACATATATAAATACTCTCTCTCTCTCTCTCTCTCTCTCTCTCTCTCACACACACACACACACACACACATATACACACATATACACACATAATACATTGAAAAAAGAATCTCATTAAGTTCAGCATATTAACCTTGAACTTGAAATCTTAGTGCCTCAGTCTCTTATGTCTTGGCATCAAAGCTGCATCATTTCCTGATTGCCATTCTAAGTATCAAATTTTACAAATATATTCCAAATACTTAATTCATAAATCTGTGTAAAATACAAACTGAAACACTTTTTTTTTCCTGTCAGGGATATTAATATACCCAACAGAATTCTATAAAATTCCAAATCTTCTACTATGCATATAAGGATCACGATAGTCAAGACTTCTGTTCATAATCATACTTCATCTTTACACACAGCATGTCTTAACTGAAAATTAGGCTTCCTACTTGATACAGTGTTTATGGTTGAGCAATTTCTCCCTGGATACCTTGAGTAATCTTGACAACTAGAGAAGGTGCTGTCAAATTTGTTCTCTTAACCTATAGGGCTCATTTCCATTAAAATGTTTTCTTATGTGGTATCTAGGATTTTTCCAGGTACACACATGTTAGTTATGCAGCAGAGGATTTTAAAAACAAATATAAGATATTAAAACAGTCACAAAATCTTTTGGCAATAATATTTATTTATTCAGATTGCCTTACATGTAAGATGCTTCAAATATAGATGAACCAGGATTCTTATTTAAATTTATTAAAAGGTAAATATTAAAATAATAAATATAATGATCATAGTTAAAGTTGTGATAGTTACTCTCCATCTTCTGTGTAGACTACAAAACTAGATGTTTAAAGTAAAAAGTTCATAATGTCAAAAATTATACACACGGCCAAAGTGTTTATATTTATTTATTTTGTGCTGAGCACTCAGCAATATGTTATCCAAAAAATAAATAAATAAATAAAACAGAACTATATTTTTGATTCACTTGTCAGAAAAACTTAAACAAAATCCATGGGGGTTTAAAACTGAGAAAATCAATTTTATCCCACAAAATGATCAGCTTAGTCACCAGTGCAGAGACGTCTCCAAACCAATAGTCTCAGGAATGCTCCACCACTGTCCAACTAGATCTTTCTTCCCTTAATATGCTATTTTCTTCCTGCTCATTGCTAACACACCAAAATCTCCTCAGTTCTTCCTAAAAAGTGTTGTTTTTTTTTTCCCTTACTCTAAGAATCTTATTCAGTCATTCCCTTTTAATTGCACAGTTGAAGGAGGTTGCCTGGTAAAGTTAGACTGACATTTGTATCCATTGGTGTAGAGGAGGAAAGGAAGGAAAGCAAGCCAAAACATTAGCTTGGCCAACATTTGAGTAAACAGAACATTTGAAAGTAACTCACTATAGCATATCCTAGAATATTGATTGTTACTGTGTTATATCTACCCATTTCTTTCCTATCTCATCCATTTCCCTTTTCTCTTCTGCTCTTTCTTCTATTTATAAAAATAGTTTATTGTCTGACAGTGTCATACATGAATTCACAGCTATTTAAAAGCATGAATTTTACCTGCATAAGATCAAGCCAACCAAAATTGTAGCATTGGTTTGGGAGGGGCTCATCAAGGCTTGCTCCTAGTTGAGGCACTCTTAACAACTGAGGGCTTCTGATGGAATGAGGGTAAGTTTATTCCAGATATGTCCCTACAGAGGTTCCCTAAGTTTCTGTGAATGGTTCTACATCCACACATCCATTCCTAGAGCAGCATCACTAAATGGACTTGCATCATCTGTCAAAGAGTGCACGAGGGTCTAGGGAGATGGCTCAGCAGTTATGATGTGAGCTGCTCTTCCAAATATGCGAGTTTGATTCCTGGCACCGACATGGAGCCAACAAGATCTGTAATCCACTTTCCAGGGGATCTGTTTCCTCTTGTGGACCATGCAGGCACCAGACATGTACACGGTACACAGATATACATGAAGGAAAAATACCCATACATATAACATAAGATAAAATGTTTTCCTAAAGGAGGGTATATTGGGAGGTGATGAGAGGGACTGAACAAAAGGAGTAAGAGTGGAGTTGATCAAAACACACATTATTTTACGTATAAAATTCTCTCCCTTCTCGTTAAATTGTGTTCTGCAAATTTTACATGCTTATTCTTCACTTCCTGCAAGAATCAAGAAAGAACGACAAGGAATGTATGCTTTCCTGATTTGATATCATACTAATCCTCAGCAAAAAAGATTAAAACCACAGCATGACAATAAGAAAAACCATTAAGGAAAATATCAAATAATTTTTATTGATAATTATATTTCAAAATATGTTTATCTGTATTGAAAAGGTAAGAAAACAGGGAGTGACATATTTATTATGAATCTATTTTAAATTTTTCAAAGAGGAAATCATGCATGGATTTTTCAAGGTATATAAGTCATCTTAGATCCATTAAGTTATTGAATAAGTTATTTCCTCCTAAACACCATTCAATTTTGTACATACATTATGACATAACTAAAATATATCATTTTTATTTGATTTGAAGCAATTATGCATACTATTTCATACAGAGTTAATAGACAAAGTACAATGAAAGAATTTTAGATATTTTCATCCTATTAATTTTATTGTATATGAAGAGTACATTTTGTTAAGAAAAATTTTATTTTGAAAAAGGTACTATTTTTAAATAAATCTGAGGAAATTAATTGTTAAAAAATCTATACTAGTTTGCTGTCTCTAAATACTAGAATTAAACTATTTTAAGATTTATCTCATAAAACTGTAGAAACTTAGTATGCAAAATGTAATGTGAACACATATACTCTTAAAAGAGTTTGGTTATTACTAGTAGACATTTGAGCTCAGCAGTTTTGGAATCAATGAGGAGATTGTGTCAGAAGGATTATAGAATGTTATATAAATAATATATATGACAGCTCCCAAATGACTTATCATGTCATTTATGACAAAATGACATCCTTACTTGAGTCTGGTAAGGCTACTCTCATTATTCCAAACCCAGTTCAACAAACCCAAGATCTACCAAATCAAAGCAGCTACCACAAATATACTCAGGGATGCTGAGCAATGTTACTATTTCCTCAATTCGGCACCCCCTAATTATTTGTGGAAATTATCTCATTCTCTAGACATTGTACTCAGCACTCAGTTTTCACTCCCTCTCTTTCTCTCTCTCTCTCTCTCTCTCTCTCTCTCTCTCTCTCTCTCTCTCTCTCTCACACACACACACACACACACACACACACACACAATGCTAGAATGTGATTTCCTTTGCACATGTGCTTTGTAGGAAAAAGGAATCTTACATAGAATTGCCATATTTTCTATACAAATAAACCACACCAATGTGCATCTACAGCCATGTCTCTTCTTGGAGCTATGAATAAAATATTGTTCTGTCTATCAAAACCATGGCTCTTATTTTTGTTCAAGGTCTGATTTATCCCATTTTCCAAAAATCTGTATTGTTAACTGTCATGTTGCTTTCCCTAAGTTTCTTTCTATTTGGTTCTTTTAGTTTTGAAATTTTTAATTAATTCATCCCTCTTATAATTACAAGTATGCAAGTTTCCTATAAATTTTATACAAATAAGTGAACTTCAACACTATTCACCTAGCAATCATCTGGTCAGAATTACTTAGTACATAGTCATGACTTCCCACACTTTCCCTGTGGTTGCACATGTGTACTTCACTTTCTTCTCTGAAACTAAAATCTATTTTTTGTTAAAAATATTCTTTTCATTAATCTTACTATAAATAATGAATTAGGTTTCCTTAATGTGCTTTCAATAGTCCTTAATGTGCTTTCAAAAAGGTCAGTGCTAAGTTAGATCTTCCTGTCTGTCATTAGATACTTTGTGACCATTGGAAAGTTACCTCATTTATCATTTTATTTGTTACTTATTTTCTAAAAAGGAGATATATGAGATGGCTCAACAGGTAAAGGCTCTTGCCTCACGAATCTGATGACCTGACTTCGATCCCCATATCTCAGATGGTAGAGGAAGTAAACCAACTTCAGAAAGTTTTTCTCTGGCACTAGTATATAATACTTACCTAAATATTTATTCATGAGTGCTATGAATAAATGCATGCAAAGCAAGCCTGAAATCATTAGCAAATATGAAATCTTTATTATTAATGGACATGGAGGTTTATGCCTGCAGTCTCCCAGTTTGGAAGGCCGAGGCAGGAAGATTGCTTTAAATTCATGGTCAACTAGTACCACATAAAAAGATCATGTCTCCAAAACGTGTGTGTGTGTGTGTGTGTGTGTTTTCTTATATGAAAGAGCACACACATACTTCTACAAGTGTGTAGTAAGAGGCTAATCTTGGGTATGGAACTTCATTTCATACCCTTTTTAAGGCAGGATCTGCATACTCCAAGCTAGCTGGCCTATGAGATTGCAGGAAGTTTCCTGCCCTCACCTCTCCTCTGGTTGTAGGAGCTCTATATTTTCAGGTGTGTGTCAAAGTGTTTGGGTTTTATTTGGGTTCCACATATCTAAACACCAGTCATCAGGCTTCTGTGCAAGCACCTTTTCCAGCCGATCCATCTTCTTGGTCCAGAAAACTATTATGGTTATTATTTATTATTTTATTATTATTGTTATATCCCTTCATGAAGCATCTTATGCTTTGTATCCTTTTTGTAAAAGCCTTAATTTTCTTTCATCTTCACCCTATTTGTCTGATCTGTTCTAAGGCCTGTCTTAGTTATTTTCAATAAAATAATCATTGGAGTTGTCTATTGAGTTTTAAAATTTAGATTCCGGGCAGTGCCCCAGCTTAATATCCACTAGATTTCTGAATAAATTAAATAAAGTTCTGTGGGCCTGGGGACTTAGTCTCCCCCTCCCTCCCTTCCCCCAGCCACTTCCCTTCATTTCTCCATCTCCTCAACCCCTCTCCTTCTTGTTCCTTCCTTCCCTCTCTCATTTTTTTTCTTTTCTACAATGATTTAAGCCATAAGTCAGAGGGAATATAGCTATTTCAAAGACAAAATCAGTTTGTATAAATAAACTTTTCCCAGAACACAGAACTCATATTTACTGATTAATTTGATTGATCTCCCATTGCAATTGTAGGATTTCATGGTTTCATGAAAACATTCATGACTCACAAAATTTAGGTTATTCACTGCATGAATGTGTAAAAGAAGAATTGATAATACCTGCTTTAAGGTGTGAGTCACATTCAGTGTGTAACATTACGTTTCATTCACGCAGTCATATCTTTGAAATGTTCATTCAAATTTATTTTTGACCAATTTCAAACATGTTCATAATGTATTCTGATCACACTCATCCCACTTCTTTCCTCTAGCCTTCCACCCTCACTAGTTGCCTTTCCTCCAAATACATTCCCTTCACATTTTCGCATTTTTTTGCTTTATTTCTGTTTTGTGAACTACATTGGCTAGGTCAGTCCAAGTGTGCATTCCTGGTTGTAGAGCTCTCCCCTGGGGCAAGAGCTGCTCATCAGGGGCTACAGTTGGAAGCAATGACTCCACTTACCCCGGCAACCATAAACTGTCATCATCTCCCTAGGGAACATCACATTCTGGTGAATCCACCCCTATCCATGACTGAATGTAGATGGCTTTGAAAGTAGTGTCAGCCCTATCCAGGCATCCACAGCTGTTGGGAATTCATGAATACGTTGGCTATGTCATGCCCAGAAGACAGTGCTTCACAGCCCTACTTCTCACCATCTGGTCCTTTAATTCTTTCCAAACCATCTTGTGTGATGCTTCCTGAGGTTTTGAGGGAGTGATAATGGATATTTCCCTTATGACTCATCACTCAAATGTCACTTATTCTCAGCACCTTGTCCAACCATAAGTCGCTGCCTTAATCAACATTCACTGCATAAATAACCTCAACTATCCACTATTTGTTCAAATTAAATTCTTGGCTGTAAAGATGTCTAAATGCTTCTTGATGCTTGACCTTCCAATCATTACATCTCTCTTAACTTAAAACGAATAGCCCATCCACGATCATATCTATCTATCTATCTATCTATCTATCTATCTATCTATCTATCTATCATATATATATCCATTTATCTATCTACCTTCTATCTGTATGTATATATATATATATATATATATATACATAGTATATGTGTATATATGTGTTTGTGTTGAATTTCTGATTACTTGTGTCCAAAACTAGTTAATTCTTCCTAACATACCAAATGCAATAACAACTTAGTGTTTTCCTTTAGACTATTCAATAATTTTATATCAAAGTTATAAAGAGGTTCTCAGTTTTGAAGTTGAACTGTAGTTGTATGAACTGTCCATTATTTGCTTCTGTGGCTTTATTTGGCTGCACTATTTTCTCCTTGTAGCCATTTTCCACAGTAATTTCCATCAGACCTTTCTTACTTTACCATTTATGCACCTTAGGTTCAGAAAATTCTGATCGTAATTGCTTATTGATTTACAAACATTGATCTTTTAGTTTTCAGCTAATGTTCCATATCCTGAGGAAGTGTTCCTTGATCTTCCTCAAACAACTCATGTTGTCCTGTAGTACCCTCAAACCACCTTCCATTAACTTCAGAGAAAATACTGAGTAGAAATTTACTGTTATTAATATAACACACACTTTTACCATGATAAAATTCCTGGGTTGAATATGTATTAAATTAAAAATAGTCTACTCTGAGATATTCTCCAAGTATACTTTTATATACAAATTATATTTCAATGTGGTAAAAATATTTACATTAAAACTATGTAAGTACAATCTGTTGTCTCAGTTTACTTTATATATGTCATCCACATATTTCATCTACTTTCAGGTATTCTCAAGTAACTCTCCAAAATGTCTTCTTGCCGAAGGCACCCACTGAAAATGTCTCAGTTCCAACAAAGTTTATTGACCCAAGATTCTGGGCAAAAAAGATATCCACATAAATATTTCTATTTGAAAACACGAAAATATCATGATCAATCTGATTTACAAGTCAATTTCAATTTTTTTTTTTCAGTGGCGAGGAAGGATCTAGGACCACACACATGTTGGGTAAGTCAGTTTCCTTGGATTTTGTTTGTTTGTTTGGTGTGTGTGTGTGTGTGTGTGTGTGTGTGTGTGTGTATGTGTGTGTTTCTGGGTTTTCTGTTTTGTTTTGTTTTGTTTTATGTTGTGTTGTTTGTATTTTACCACCTTGGTACATCCTAGCTCCACTTAAAAGTTTGTTCAAGGACCATTTTTTCATTCTTACATTCATTAATACAAAATATTTCTTAATTTGTTCTCAAATGTTTAATATACTTATTATTTCCATCAATCATCATGATATTAATTATTGTTCTCATTAAAATCAAAGGAATATCTACATTAAAATAAATAGTATAAACAGTTTTTAAACAAATAAATGTTTTTATATCTACAATTGACAAGACTTGAAGTGTCTTTTTAAATATGAGATGTCTTACAAAATGAATGCATATAAACATGCCTATAAACTGTAGTTTGGCATTTACTATAAGTTAGTCAAATCCCAAGCTAAAATCTGAGGTGCTTTTATTTAAAGTTTACATTATTCATACAACTATAACATTGTTAAAAATATGAATGAATAACCACATATATTCAATAAATTTTTATTAATATTTAAAGCAATATAAAAGACCAGATCTAGGTGCCTAAAAGAACATTTGGATTTATTAATGAGGACCTTTCCTACATGCAGAGGTGAGGCCTGGCTTCAGAACTGACTGAGTGCCCTTGACATTGATAAGGACCCAAAGTATCACTCAGGGAAGAAAAAACCATGAGCACTGGCTCACTGTCTGTGCTGCTCTGTGCTTCCAGCTGCACTATACAGATTTTTGGGAAAAAATAATACAACACTGTTTCCTCATTGAAATTCCAAAGGGCAAAAAAGTTGACTTTCAAAACATTGTTGATGTCTCTGATTTTGAGTTGTCAGTTTAGAAAAACAACAAACAAGCCAACCAAGTTTTATAAACAGTTAAATGTACCCATTTAGTATGAGAAGCATGAGATACAAATCAATATTGTGTTTCTTATGAGTGCTCATGCATCATGAGTATCCAGGACACCATGTTCAGAGCATTTCCTTACTTCTCCAACCATGTTCATGGGATACTTACCTTGTTATTGTATAAATTAATGCTTTACTCTTAATTTCCTTGAGGTTTTTTTTTTGTTTTGTTTTGTTTTCTATGCCCTTATCTCTCAAGATTTCTTCTCTTTTTCTTTTCCTTATTCTTTTATTTATACTGGCGAAATGAGTAACTTTTATTTTTTGTTATCTATTCATTTTATTTTATTTTATTTTATTTTATTTTATTCATGTTACAGACCATCCCCAGCTCCCTCTCCCTCCCATTTTCTCACCCCCAACCCTCTCCACATCCCATTCCCTGTTCATTCCTCAGAGGCAGTAAGGCCTCCCTTGGGTAGACAACAAAGTCTGGCATACCAAGTTGAGGCAGATTCTAGCCTTTCCCTGATGCATCAAAACTGATGGCAAGGTATCTTACCATAGGGAATGGACTCCAAAAAGCCTGTTCATGCACCTAGGATAAGTTCTGGTCCCACTGTCATGGGCTCCACAAACAGATAAAGCCTCACAACTGTCACCCAAATTCATAGTTCTAGTTTGGTCCCATGCAGGTTTTCCAGATGTCAGTCCAGAGTCCATGAACTCCTACTAGCTAGGGTCAGCTGTCTCTGTAGTTTTCCCCATCATAATCTTGACTCCCCTGCCCCTAGCTCATATGTTCCCTCCTCCTCTTCTACTGCTCTCCAAGTGCTCAGTGCAGTGCTTGGCTGTGGACCACAGCATCTGCTTCCATCAGTTACTGGATGTAGGATCCATGATGACAGTTAGGTTACTCAGTAATCTGATTACAGGGGAAGGCTAGTTCAGGCACCCTCTCCACTGTTACTAGGACTCTTAGCTGGAGCCATCCTTGTGGAATGCTGGAGATTTCCCTGACACCAGGTTTCTCCCTTGCCCATAATGGCTACCTCTATCAAGATATCTCTTTCATTGCTTTCCCTCTCCATCCTTCCCCCTACTGGGCCATCTGGATCCCTCATGTTGCCCTCCCCCATCCTTCCCTTCTACATCCCCTCCTAAGTTTACCCAGGAGATCTTAACTATTTCCCCTTCCTGAGGCCCTCCATGTGTGTCCCTCTAGGGTCCTCCTTTTTACCTAGCTTCTCTGGGGTTGAGAATTGTAGCCTGGTTATCCTTTGCTTTGCATCTAATATCCACATATGAGTGAGTATATACCATGTTTGTTTTTCTGGGTCTGGGCAACCTCACTCAGAGTGACTTTTTTCTAGTTCCATCCATTTGCCTACCAATTTCATGATGTCATTTTTTTTTTTAACCGCTGAGTAGTATTCTATTGTGTAAATGCACCTGCTGATGGGAGTGTACCACTGCTGGTGGGAGTGCAAACTTGTACAGTCACTCTGGAAATCAGTATGGCAGTCTACCAGAAAGATGGGAATCAATCTGCCTCAAGACCCAGCTATCCCACTCTTAGGCACATACCCAAAGGATGTTCAATCATACCATAAGGACACTTGCTCAACTGTGTTCATAGCAGCTTCTTCATAATATCCAGAACCTGGAAACAATGTAGATGCCTCCCATCCTCTCAGGATTTATAATTGAGATATAACTTTATCTTTAGGTCTCAGTCACATGACAAATTAGATTTCCATGACTTTAGAACGTACAGAGTAAAGTATCTACTGGGAAATATTTGTACATGCCTAGATGATTTTGCAAATTCTCAGAACACAACTTTAATTAGTATAACAGAATGTCACTTTACTCGATTTACAAAAGACCCTCTCCTTATATATAATTCGTGAGCAGAAACTAAAAGGGGGGAAAGTCCAGATAAGGAATGAAAATCTTATATTTCCTACATATATATTCTCTTCCATTTTGACCCTCAAAGTTAATTATTTCTCTCTAAATGCATTTGCAAAACCAATTTATCTGCGAAACCTTGATAAAGGACCTTACAAATTATATGTTCTGGTGACTGACTCTAAACTTTCTACCCCTTACTCACAGTATTGATAATTTTGATGGATAAAGATGTGCTAGATAGAGGTCAAATTTTCGTGGCTTCAAACCTATAAAAAGAAGCCTAATTTCATTTTTGAGTAGATGGAATGGCCTGAGTGGCCTCAAAAGTCATTGCAGTTTTATATGAAGCTTGGCAAATCCCCAGTCCTCTGAAAGGAATTCATACATAGGCATAGAGTACAAAGGCCCTGGGCAGGTCGAGATGATCTCAGTATTTATGTTTTGGCACCAACAGTCCATGAAATATAAATGACTTATCTTAGAAGGTCCTTCATATTTTTAAGAAGTCATTTAACTTCAGCCATATTTCAGATGATGAGCTATTAAGCTCTTTAGTGCACTTAAGTTGCTTACGTTGGTGTGAATTTCTGCATCATTATTTCATTGTGCCTGCCTCTTTTATTTTAAATCACTATGTATATGGGTGTAGTTGTTTACTTCATTAGGAAGATAAAAACGTTTTTCTAAGAATGGTCCTCTGTGTTCAGAATATCTTCTTAAACAGACTCAGCTCCTCTCTGGTAACCTGTACAAGCATTCTTAAGTCTAGAAAGCGATTGGAAATGCCACAGCCAATGTCTGGACTATTTTCTGCCACATCTATGTTGTTTCAAATGTCCTACTTCAAACTATAAATGTGCTTACACATGCCTTACCTATTCACTTTTTGTTCTTCTTAGGCATTTTATACCAACCCTTTACACTAAATAGTTTCAGTAACTTCTATTTCCTGCAAATATAACTTATTACTCTCTCCCCAGCATACATAACCACTAGGAACCCACAAATATTAAATATTGTGCTGCTTCCTTTTACATTTCTTCAAATATCTGTTCAGTGTAAAACTTATATTCACAGAGCTGCTACCACAATTAAAATATTTGTTTACAATTTTGTAGAATCCCCGGGCGGTGGTGGCACACGCCTTTAATCCCAGCACTTGGGAGGCAGAGCCAGGCGGATCTCTGTGAGTTCAAGGCCAGCCTGGGCTACCAAGTGAGTTCCAGGAAAGGCACAAAGCTACATAGAGAAACCCTATCTCGAAAAACAAAAACAAAAAAATAATAATAATTTTGTATGCAGGGGCATGTTATGAGGCTATGAACCTGGAAGAGTGGGGTCCAAAATTGAGAGAGACTAATGTTTCATACCAAATTTATTCAAGGCATCAGACAATGTATATTCTGAGGGCATTTTGAGGGTTAAGCAAGGACATGGGAGCAAAGGTCACTTGAATTCAAGCTGTATACAGTCATAAGGGCAAGGTCGCATGAGTTTTGGCAGTATATAGTCAGAGGACTACTCATGCTTAGAAACATTCTGAATAATAATGGGTAAGATGATGGGCATTCTGAAGCTAAATCCTATCCTATTTACGATACCTGGGAAGGGCATAAAAGCATATTCCAAGAATAAATCCATGTTATGGAATATCAGAGTTTCCAAGACTCTTGTCTTGTTTATGTAGAGTTTTCTCATAAGCTCTCAAAATTCTCCCCAGCTAGTTTCATTCATTGAGGTGTTCCAACAAAAGGAAAGGTGTATACACACACACACACACACACACACACACACACACACACACACACAAAAAAAAAAAAAAAAAACCAGTAAATGGCCTTGTCATATTCTTTAAGAAACTTGTGGACATGTTGGATAATTAAAATAGTAACTAAATGTAATATTTTTTAATGGAATATACTATACTATTGCTACAGAGGTATCCTTCTCCACCCAGGTGAAGTGGTGTGACTCAGTATGCCAGGAATGAAGAGTTTCACAGGACATTAATTTAGAGATCCAGAATTTCTGTTTCAAACTTCCTCAGGGTAAACTTTATGACCACTAAGTATTGCAGAACTATTTCTTCCTTCTAAGAAATTAAATGCCCACCCATGAAATGAAAATATTAGAGCTGGGACTTAAGTACAGATATAGACTTAGAAAAACCATATTATCAAAATCATGTCAATTTGACATTGTTTATTGTGTTTTCATGGGTAAGAAGAGAACATGCAAAATCTTAAAGTTGATCCTTAATATTTGGAGGAGTGCCAAATTAGCAAATATTGACTTCAAAAAGTCCCTAAGAACTAGAAAGTATTTTTCTTTTCAGGGGAGTGAAATGAAAGTCATGATATCTCTGGATTTAGTCATGTCAGAAGTGCATAATAACAATTAGGAAAAGCTGTGGTTGTAAACATTCATTCAGAAATATTGTCCATGTCTATGGTCTCTGTGTTTCACTGATATATTTTATCACACACTAAACTTATAGAGGTCATGGGTTTTATATTTAAAAATGGTGGCCACTTAATATCTTTTTATCTGCTGATAACCAGACACAGTTGGGCTTTTATTGATTAATGGTATGCTCTTTAAGCTTTGTTTTTAATCATAATTTCTTTTTATTTTCAAGTAACAAACATAAAATGAGTGTTTTCTAAAATAGAAGAAAAGAATAAAATAAACCTTCCATTAAATGAAAAGAAGACCACTTAAAGTGCTGAAACCATGTAAGCTAACAAGGAGAGTTTTAAGAAAATGTTAATATTGTAAATTTTGTATGAGATTTGAATGTCTACTAAGCAATTCTTTTAAAACAATTTTCTTTTTTTTTTTTTTTGGTTTTTTCGAGACAGGGTTTCTCTGTGTAGCTTTGCGCCTTTCCTGGAACTCGCTTGGGAGACCAGGCTGGCCTCGAACTCACAGAGATCCGCCTGCCTCTGCCTCCCGAGTGCTGGGATTAAAGGCGTGCGCCACCAACGCCCGGCCTAAAACAATTTTCATATTTATTTGATAATGTATCATCCACATATAAATATACACTTATTTAAACATTGGTTTCTGTGTTCATAGATATATATGGATACATGTGTGCATGTTTATGTCTTGTTTAACCTATACATATATACATATACCTGTCTGTAAGACAAAAAAGTGAAAATCTTTCATTTCTGTAGAAAAATTATAAAGATTTTAACCAAATTCTTGTTTAAACCTTATCTAAATCATGTTATATTCTTGGTAAAGTCATATCACAAAATTAACTTCTCTCTTTGAAACAACTGACAAACAATTTAAGAAAATAATGATGAATATAATATCTTGTTAAACAAAACATGTTCTGTTCATTCTTTTACCTGGATATTGATCTGATAATGAACATGTCAAGAGACAAATCTAATCATAATTCACTGACTTTCATCCTTCCTAAGAAGTTACAGACAATGAAGATGTTATTGAATGCTTGAATATTGCTGATGGATTTTAAACTTTCTAAATGCAAAAGTCTAAGTGTGTGAGGTAATGTATACAATGTTAAGTGATGTCACTTGGCCATTCTCCTTTTATTTAAGAAATTG
Organism: Peromyscus attwateri; assembly: GCA_902168425.1. Taxonomy (NCBI): domain Eukaryota; kingdom Metazoa; phylum Chordata; class Mammalia; order Rodentia; family Cricetidae; genus Peromyscus; species Peromyscus attwateri. The sequence continues at coordinate 35,579 of CABHPP010145384.1, forward strand.
AACTTTTAATTGAAATATTTCCTCAGAAGAATATCTATATTTTTTCATGCCCAATATGACATACTGATACATATGTACATTGTGAAATGATCAAATCAATTTAAATAACATACCTATCACATCACGTATTTATTATCGCTTTGTGGTAAGACAGTTAAGCTTTAGCTCCTAGCAATTTTCAAGTACTTTCCTGTTAACTATTGTCACTGTACTATACATTAGCCCTCTAGCACTTTTTATTATTTTTTTTTTTATTTTTTATCGGTTACCTTGCACAGCAAAATATTGACCTGTCCAGCAGGTCAGGTTATTCGAGGGTCTCGAGGAGGGAAACACCTGAAAAACCAAGGGGGAAGAGGGAGCCAGGCGCATAATGAGAGACTGAGTCAATCTGAGTCACGTCAAGGCTTCGTTTATTAACTGGGGTTTGAGGCTTATATACAGGGCTTCAGGCAGGGAGGGGGAGCAGAGAAAGGAGAGTGGAAAATTTTCAGAAGAAGTCAGAGTGGTCAGGGGGAGGCAAGGTCTCTTTGGTCCAAGGCTCTGCAGCTGGCCGATTACTGTTCAAGGCTATATCTAAAAGTACACTTCTTAGTTAGGCCAAGGCCGTCCTGTTTTTGCAAGCCTTGCAGTTGGCCAAGGACGCCCTGTCTTGCAAGACTCCTAGCAGAAATTCAAAGCACAGTAGTCCTGACTTAAACAGGCCTGGGTCAGTCTCCAACAAAATATAATAAATAAAATTTAAAGTAAAACAAAATAAAATGTTACTTGAAAATATGCCATCTCATCTATGGTGATATTTTATTTGTGCTGAAATGTGATTTTATTTGTATGTTAATAAATAAAGTTGCCTGGAGATCAGCAGTCATACCCATTAAGCTGAAGTCTGGCAGGGGTAACACACGCCCTTAATCTAATCACATGGCAGGCAGAGTCTCTGTGTGTTCAAGGACGCAGCCAAGCAAGGTGACCTGAACTTTTAATCCCTGTACCAACCACAGAGACCAGGAGGTCTATATAGACAGGCAGTGATGAGGAAATCATATGGTTGGGTTTAGAGCCAATGAGAAGGCAGAACAGAAAGGTAATAAAAAGACAGGTCACACAGGAGAAGGTCTCTCTTCCAGGGGAAATGACAGCAGCCAGTGGTAAGCTAAAGGGAGTCATGACTCTTGCTCTGATCTCTTAGGCTTTAACTCTGTATTTGGCTCTGTGTTTCTTATTTACTAAGATAGTTTAGAATTTCATCTACACTCATCTAGTCAGCCTTAATTTAAAAACAGATGTATGCTATGACCATACATGAACCAGATATTGATTACCTAGGTAAGGAATTAAAATGATAGTGCAATGTGTCCATCCTTAAAAAAAAATTAGTCTAATAAATGAAAGAGATACATTCAAAGTAACTGCTATCAACAAAACATGTGTTAAGTATTTTGAAAGCAAATTTGTTAATTTTCTGTGAGAAAATAGAGTATTTTCACTGTTGGTATTATTTAATGAGTATCTTGAAGCTTTGATACAGTAACCAAAAGTCGAGGAACAAGGGGATTTCTTCAGTTTCTTCATTAGTGTGAGTCTAACCTAGGAGCTTCAGGGATCACAGTCCAGGTCAAAAGGAGCAAATTTCTAATTTTTCTAGAGGTAATAATATAGTGGAGAGCTTGAAGGCACAGAGGAAAACTTAGGCTGGCATTGGAAGTAGTTGGCAGGCTGAATCACTGGGATTGTGAGTTCAAGGCCAACTTGAGTTACATAGATACATAGTACATACATACATACACTGTCAAATGGTAAAATAATAAAAGAAAATGGATTCATAGACTTGAGGAGAAGATACCTATAATAAAGAAACTATTACAAATGGTATAGTGATGGTTGAGCTGAGATACCACTTGACCAAACAGGATCCAACAGAGAAGGAGGAGAAAAATTGGCAATGGTGAGCATAAAAATAAATTTTTCAAGCCATGTTGTGAAGTGAAAGAGAAAAATTGGGATAACATAGGACAATGAACAGACTCGTGATCTTTTTCTGTGATTTGATCTCTGTGAGAAATGAGAACATGCTTGTTTTTGACGGGGATGAAACAGTAAACAGAGAGATGGTTATGATGTCCTGAGGAGATAACAATCGGACACAGAAATACTTAGTACATCTCAGTATCAGTGCACCCGCCGTGGTGTCTGCTTCCAGTGGACACTGTTGAGTAGATCATAGGCAGAGGCTCAAATGGTGGTAATTAAAATTCTCATAACAATTTTCTTGCTACAGAATCTGTTTGTAGGAGCTCATTCCAATAATTGTGGAGTACAGAATTATTTTAGGGTGGACAGAGTATGAAATCGTGGTTTATATTTCACAGTAGACAATAGACTAAGAACTAAATTTCTCTGTGTAGATATTTTTCACTACTATTTAATAGTTGTATATTTAATTACGAGATTTTTCACACATACATATATAATATATTTCTGCCACATTTTTCCTGATCACTTTCTTAAAAAACAAAACAAAACTACTAATTCAATTTATTTGGCCTTTTCACACAGGTATATAATACACACCAACTACTTTTACCCTACCCCACTCCCCTTTCTCTCTCTTCCCTACACATTTCTCCCACACGATTCTGTCTTTTTGTTTTGTGACTTAGTCAGTTTAACCAAGGTCGTCTGAGTGATTGATTAAGGTTCTGGGATTATCCATCGGAGCCTATTGTTTTCACCGTTAGATAGACAATCAGAGAGGATGATTCTTCCTGTCTCAGTGTCTTTCACTATCTCTGCCTTCCGTGACTAATTGCTGGTAGATTCTGCAGTTGCTCTGCATCCAGGATTAAAATGGTTTATTAAGTCAAGGGGATGACATTCATTTCACAGCTTTTTATCCTATCTCACATATTTCCTGACCAATCTTGTCCAATGTCACTGAGCATCAGAGGGTGTGGTATAGACATATTTAGAGCTGAGCCCTTGCTCATCATTTACTCTCAACACCAGGGAGGGAAATCATGAGTCTCAGCATTCACCACTGTTCACTGTAAATAGAAGAGAAGTGTGCATTTCTTCATTAATCAGGTCTTGCCCTCTAATCTGGTGGGCAAATAAGAGGACTAATAAGAACTTTATTGTTGTGGTGGAGGGATCTGGGACCTCCTTGACCAACTCCTGGAGATATATTCCATACCTGGACCAGAAATTTTGTTTAGAAATCATTGTGTCTATAAGCACCATTATCTGACCATGCAGAATAATCCCTTTCAATTCCTCTTTGCAGTGTTTTTTCTAATATTTATTTTGAATTGGGGTTACAAGATAACACATTTCTACATGACCATTTCATAGTATAATTTTTCTTAATACTCTCCTGCTAATCCGTGTCACCTGAGCCTTCCAACTCCCCCTGCTTCAATGTTTTCTCCGTAAAGTACTCTACTGTGTTTCATTTTTCCTATATTCCACTATCCCCCTCCACTTAAGGCATGCCCATCTCCAATGTATCCTTTCAAATTTCCTGGTTTCCACTGGTGCACAAAGTTTAGGAACTAAAGATTCAAGGCTAAAAACTAAATACAAAAGAGAACATACAATTTTTATCTTTAGGAGACTGGTTCATTTCACCCAGTATAATTTTTTCCCCAGATCTACCTATTTATCTGTAAAACTCATATTTTTTCTTTATTGATGAATAAAATGTACATTGTACATTATCAACCATTTGTCAAATGATTAATAAAACATAACAGATATCCAAGAGGCTGCCATTTCTTAGACATGGTAAGAGGGCCACAATGAACATAAACATGAATGTGGAGGTTTCTCTGTGGTAGGATACAAAGATCATTGGGTAAATGTCCAAAAGTTGTATAGCTGGGCCATATGGATGTTTATTTCTAGTTTTTGAGAATTCCCGATACTTATTTGAATAGAAGCTCCTCTGGCCAAGGTTGAAAACAACCTAGGTTTATGACTATAAACAAAAATATTCAGAAGAAAATTTGGCAGCATAAGCATTTAGCAAAATAACAATAGTAGGTTGCACCTTAGAGCCTATCACTTTTCCTAACACAGGCTTTTGATTATGATTACAGTACCAGGTATGAGACTGCCTCCTGTAGAATGTCCCTCAAATCCACTCATAAATTTGTCAGTCACATCATACTAGTACTACCAGTATTGGAATTGCAGGCATATTTTGCTTGCTTGGTCAGTATTCCTTCATGCATGGTCCAGCTTTGTCTCAGAACCTAGCAGCCTTTTGAGCATTTTATAGCATTATGAAAGTGAGCCAAGCAAGGAGGAAGTTTTGATTTTGGATTTACTTCTCTATGTCCTATAGCCAACTAGCCAACATGTGAGGTGTCTTGAGACAAGATCTTACCATGTAGTTATTATGGATAAGCAGGGGCAAAAATCAATAGCCTTTGTTGTTTGAAAGCTCAGCTCTTTTGGGTCTCCCTGACCTACAACTCATAGAGAGGTAGCTCATGCCTTTTAATGCAATTTCCGTAATAACCCAAGTCTTCCGGGACTGTTATCATCCCCTCATTGAGGATAAGTCTGTTCAAACTAGTTTTAAAGTTGTATTTTTAAATTAGTTTAATAACTAGTGACTTCCAGTAAGCCATGTGTATAGATCCCAATACATGGTTAACCCAACCACTATCCCCTCCTCACCTCCATACCATCTCGCTGATTAATCGTTTAATTCCTCCTATAGTCACACATGTTCTGTATACCATCAAATAAATTTTGTCATTGATTTGTGAGATGAGGCTTCCATATGTCTTTTCATACTCCCTACCATTGGATTTGTCCTCCACGTACTCCTTGATTTCCCAATGTTCTCATTCCTGCCCTGTTCAAGCTTCCAAACTCCACTATTCTGCCTCTCTCCTTCTTTCCTACCCATCATCAAGTGCTTCCCTTCCCTTAATGTTTCCCTCCCAATGGACTCTTTGCTCCAAGTGAAGCACACATAACAAAAGACTTGAAGCAAGGCTTTCCAATATGAAGGAGGATATTTGGCATATTTATTTCAAGGCCTGAATAACCTCACTCATTATAGGTTTTTTTTAATTTCTATCCATATACAACTATGGATAATAAACATAAACATCTTACAAATTTAATCATTTTGGTTTTTTTATTTACAGCTGAATAATATTCCTTTGGATATATGTAACACATTTTTTTTATGTTCATTCATCTATTGTTTGACATCTATGTGGTTTCAGTTTGTAGTTCTTGTGAATATTAACTACAGATATGTCTAGTTTTTTGATGTTGTCACAGTGCATTAATCTTTCCTTTAAAAATTCCCTTCATTGGGTATCATACATATTCTTTGAGGTCATATGCTTCATTTTCATTTAATTTTAGGAATTTGTTTTTTTATTGTTTCTTTCATGATTTCTTCAGTTACTGAATAATCATTCAATAGTATGATGTTCAGGAGTTTGTGTATTTCCTGCAATTTCTATTGTTGTTGATATCTATTTTTATTCAATTCTGATCAGATATAATACAGTATTATGTCAAATGATTTTTATATTTGTTGAGATTTGCTCTGTGTCCTAATATATGACATATTTTGAAGGAAATTCCATGGACAGTTAAGAAGACTGTGCATTCTATAGTGGAAAGTTTTGCCGATTTCTATTAGGTCAATTTGATTTAGGATATCATTTAACTTCAGTCTTGCTCTATTTAATTTTCATAAGATGACCTCTCTATTGGTGAAAATGATATTTTAAAATCATCCAATATTGTTGTGATGGAGCTAATACATGGTTTTATATGTAGTAGTATATCTTTAATGAAACTAGGTTCACCAGTGTTGCACATGTTTAGGATCATTATATCCTCTTGGTTGGTTGCTTCTGTTGTTGCAAAGTGACCTTCCTTTCTTATCTATTCTGATTAGTTTTGCTTGAAGTCTCTTTTGTCAGATATACTTGCTTGTTTTTTATTTGCTTGCCATATTATTTTTCCTATCTTTTTGCTCTAAGGCATGTTTCTTGTAGACAGCAAAAGGTTGGATTCTAATTTTTAAACCAAATTACTAGTCTGTGTCTTTTATTGGATATTAAGACCATTAATAATCTGAGTCATTATCAATATGTGTATTAATTCCTGCCACCTTGTAGATTTTATGTTGTTTTCATAAACCTCTTTTGATTGATTATTTTTATTTTATTTATTCCCTGTGATCTTTTTGGATATGTTTATTCTTCTTTTATACCAAAAGATTTCTTCTAGAATTCTCTATAGAGCTGGCTTCATCATCATATATTTTTTTAATTTTGTTTTGATCATGGTAAGTTTGTATTTTTCTTTCAATTTTATTATGTAATTTTTGTTGGGTATAATAGTCTGTGTTGACAATTGTGGTCATTCAGAACTTGGAGTTTATCATTTTAGTACTTCTGGCTTTAAAATTTTCTGCCAAATAATGAGATGCAATACTGATGGGCCTGCCTTATAGTGGCTCATTTTTTTTTTTCTCTAGGAACTTTCAATATCATTTGTTTATTCTGTATTTTAATGTTTTAACTGTAATTTGTCATGAGTTGCTTCTTTGCTGGTCCTGACTGCTTGGTATTCTATAGGTCTCTTGTACCTGCATAGATATACAAAGGTACAGAGATGTCCTTGTAAATAGAGATGACCTAAGATGATCTTGGCCTGGAGAATACCTGTTATGTCCCTGGGATGGAGAGTAATAGAGATTTGTGATGAATGGACAGGGGCCAGGATGCCTGGATATCCTGGGTTGGAAACGAGGTCAAGGTCTTCAATGAATTCAGAGGAGCAAGGAAACTCACTGAATACATAGGGCCTGGGTGCATCACAAATTAAAGAGGCAGGGAAAATGGACAGGCACCTTTTGCCACATGCAAGTAGCTGAGCCAGAATCTCTAAAGGTTGGAAAAGCAGAGTACACTAGAAATGGAAAAGTGCTGGTGTGTCCCATTAAATGGCACAATACACTACTAATGGAGAGTATCTGTGATTCTCATGTAAGTGTAAATTGTTAAGGATGCCTTGGACCTGGGGAGGGACTGAGATGTACTGCAAATGGAAAAGTATCAGAATGTCTGTGGGCTATAAAGGGGCTGAGATGTTGTCTTAGTTATTTTTCTAACTATGATATAACTCCAAGACCAAGACCTAGTGAAAGAGAACAGTTTAATTCTGAGATAACAGTTGCAGAGGGTTAGAGCCTATGACAATCATGGGAGCAAGAACAGCAGCAGGCATGGTGCTTGAGTAGTAATCGAGTACTTATATCATTATTTACAAAGAGGAGGTAGAGAGAAGAAATGGTGTGAGCTTTTGAAACCTAAAAATTCAATCATTAACAAAACTCTTCCAAGAAAGACACACCTCCTATACTTACAGTGGAACTTTGATGCCCAAGGCCTGGTGGAGAGCCTGTGATATCGATGAATGGAAAGGTTACTGAATGCTCTAGGCCTAGGGAGGCACGAGAATATTGAAGAAAAGGAATGGAGTCAGCATGTCTTTGGAATGGAGAGGTCTCAGGAAGCCCATATCTGTTGAGGTATATTGATGCCAGAATATGCTCAGGGATACCATGCAGAGGGGCTGAAATGCCCGTGAGTTTAAGACAAAAGGGAAGCTTCTGATATAGTAAAGAATAGAGGTTCATCATAAATAACGAGACGTCCAGGTGTTCCAGTAATAATGAGGTATCATGAATGGAAGAGGGCAAGACGCTGCAGGGTAAGAGGGATTAAGAATGTCTAGGTAATTCATAATGACTGGGATGTCCAGGGAATAAAGAAAGGCTAAGATGAGTCAGTAAAAGAGCAGGACCTAGATGCAACAGAAAGGAGAGAGGTCATAATGTCCCGTGAATAGAGACGAGTTAGGATTGCCAGTGTCTTGAAATATGCAGACTGTTCCAAGCTTGTTTACATACTGTAATTCCCTGTAATAAGCCACAGTGTCCTCATAATTGAGAGAAGCCAGGATGAAGCTTGAAAAGAGAGGAGCTGGTGGATACGCTGGTTCTTGAGAAGAATTAAGATGCCCCAAGCCCAGTTAAAGACAGAGATGTCTGTTTAGGGGAAGAGACCTTCCAGATATAAAGTTGCATGGATTTCCTGGACTTGGAGAGTTTCAGTGACATCTGAAAAATGTAGAAGAGCCAGGATCCCCTGAAAATGAAGAGGTATCAGCATGTCCAGGAGTTCCATTTGGGCCAGGATGATCTAGGAATGGAGTGAAACCTCAGTGTTCAGCTACACGAGTATAGCCATATTTCCTGCGAGTGGAACTTCCAGGGAGGCACTGTCCCAGAGAAAGACTGGGATGCCACAGGTTTGGAGATAGGTTGGAGTGCCAAGTGAATGGACTTGGGCTTGTTCTGAGAAACTAAGGCAATGGAGACAAGAAGAGCTGTCAGTGAAAAGAGTGTGTCCTACATTACCCAGAAAGTAGAGGAGGTGGATTGCCACAGGCTTGAAAGGGGATCAGTAAGCCACTCTAAATGAAAAGATGTGAAGGACTCAGGATGCTGCACAAATGGATAGGCATCTGGAGTCCCCATATTTGAAGAAGGACTTAGACACCTGCTTCAGGAAGATGCTCAGGATTCCCTAGCTCTGGAGATGGGAAAGAAGGTACTGGTTCTAGAGATCAGGAATATCCCACAAGTGGGTAGGTATCTGGATGTCCTGTCTAGGTATGTGGGGAAGAATGGAAGACCAGCTTAAGAAGAGCAGCTGATCTTGTGAGGGGCCTCTATGGTGCTGGTCTCAAGAGACACAGCAATGCAGCAGACATGGGGTCTGGCTAGGCCTGTAATAATCCAAAAATGGAGAGTGGTTGGTATCAACCATGGAAGGAAGGGATCTGTATTCTCCAGAACAGAGTGGAGCCGGGATACCGTGAATTTTGATAAGGGACAGAATGCCCTGAATCTATTGGTGACTCTAGATTGAAGAGCAGTCTAGATGTCCAGAAATTCAGATGAGCCAGGGTCATAGGGATTAATATATAGGGTTCATATATCTCTTCATATTGATTCAGCTCAAAGGAATTGTTGAACGCTAGTGATTTAAATTCCCTTCTAAACAACTTCATCATTAATCTTGATATGAAGAAGTCAAAAAATCAGCTTTTTCACTCTAATCTTCACCAGTAAGCACAAGAGTTACAGTCTCTTTATCACTTGAAACTATTTGCTGTCTTTAGAACAACTGCTTTCTCAACTGGTAACTCTTTCATCCACTACAACCTAAAAGGTATGCCCATTTTCTCTCCTCTACCTTTTATTCTTCTCCTCCAAAAATGTCCCTTAAAACATTAGTATCCTGACAATCCCTGTGTTTAAACACCCTTTCCCAAAACTTCACCAATTCTTCATATTCTTTAGTTTCTAAAAGTTGCCAGAATCTTTGGTTTTTGCTCTCTCTATATTCAGTGTCTCCTGCAGAAGATGATATGACTAAGTGACCAACATATGGGTGGTGTACACACTATGGGCATGCTGGGAAGACCTGGGTCACCCATGGCTACTTCTAGACAATATGTGGTTTTCTTGTGCCTCTCAGAACAGTAGACAATTTTAAATTTCTGAATCATTTATTTGTAAAATTGTCCGTTTCAAATTTTCAGACCATGCTTGATTGTAGGTGACTGGAACAAGAAAAAGTAAAATTTTTGGTAAAGGGGGGGAGGCTACTTTAACTTCAAGTAAGCTCACTGAACATCTCCAAAACTTTAAAGATGTAATGATATCTGTAGAGCCTTCAGAGAAATGGGACACAGGAGAGCCGACTTTTAAATACAAGAGGAAACCATAAGTCCTATGACTCCTTGTGGGATGACTCATCCCTAACAGGCTTGAGGGCCAGCCAGCCCAAACCAGTAAAAAAGATACTTTCTCAGAGCCAAACTGGGTCTGCCTAATGGCCTTAGCAACAGCAGCTGAGATATGATCTGGAGATGACCTGGATCAATGAGAGGCAGCCATGTCATGCCAGCTGATGCCTTCCCCCCCTCCCCCATATATAAGGCTTGCCTCTTCCTGAATAAACTGAGTTTATTGTTTTGACATTCTCCCAGAGTCTGTGTTGTTGACTCTGTGCCTACTTGGCCCCCTCCCACAAAGGGAACAACAGCACAGGATCCTGCCACAGCTACTCTCTAAACTGTATGTTCCTATGTGTCAGAATTATTATTTTTGAGGGAATCAATATCAATTGTCACCTCACTGTACCATCAGAAGAAAGCTATCTACTTTACCCTTAGCACTGCAGGAAAGAAAAATACTTTTTCAGAAGTTGATATTGCAACTTTTAATCAACACCTCTCCTAAATCACATAATAGATCTAGGGCTTTCCAAGAGTACCTAATCATAGTAGAATGTGAGCTTGTAACTTGCCTGCAGTAGTATGTTCTTTATACGGAAAGAATAAGAGAATGACATTTGAACATCTGCAGCTAGACTTGCCTTCTATAACAGTATTGAAATCCCTAAAAAAAAGCTTCCCATTTCTTTTCTATCAATTCAGAGTATCTTAATTCTTTTTTGAATTTGTTCTTGAAAGAGAAGGATGTGTATTGTGTATCTCAAACATGTAATGAGAATCAGAGACCATGTGGAAATTTAATTGTATTATGTATCTTCAAGCTCCTTTGCCTTGTTTGCAAGTAGTAATCACAAAAGAGAAATGTAGTTCAAAACCACAAGCCAGTTTAAGAGTTAGTTCATAACCTAGATGGATTACCTCATGCCTCTCCCATTCTGCTATCTGAGGTATCTGAGAATTTCTTGGTTTCTTGGTTCACTTGCTTTGGAATTCTTTGGCAATCCATTCACATCACAAGCCACTAACACACAATTTTGAACCCTGCCAGCTTCCTTTCTTTCCTTACTCAGACAATTGCATGATGTATTGCACCCATTCAGTCAAGCCTCCCTGCTTGACCTTTCAGAAAGCTCTTGCAAGCACACACCTTACCTTCTTCGTTAGTAGTTTCTAACTGCACACTTGAGCAGGAATTTGCCAGGCTAGGTGTGCTACCATGGATTCTCCAAACTATGGGGTGTAAATGTTTCCCTTGTGAAAAACAACTATTACTCTTTGCATGACTTGCATCAGAGATTATTTCTTGAGGAAAAATACCGAGCCTTGACATTTAAATCATGGAGATAAGTTTGGGTGGAGCTAATACATAGTTTGCCATATTATTAAAAAATGATTGCATTGTTACAAATCCAGTAGAGCCGATTAAAAATTGAAATCAGATGGTGGCTTGAACAAGAGATGTCCCCAGTAAGTCTCAGGCACCTTGAGTACTTAGTCCCTTGATGGTGGTTGTTTAAGGGAGAATTAGGAGGTACAGTCTAGCTGGAGGAAGTACATCCACTGGGAACTGACTGAGATTTTAAAAGGTTTGTGCTATTTTTAGTTCTGTCTGCTTCTTGTTTGTGTATCAAGATGTGAGTTCTCAACAGCTGCTCTGATGGCACATGTGCCTGTTTGTTGCCATGCTCCCTGATGTGACAGTGATGAACTCTTATGCCTCTGGAACCACAAGCCCTTTTTCTATAAGTATCCTTGGTTGTGGGGTTTTATCACAGCATTAGAAAAGTGACCAGGACAGAAGATATCAGCAGGAAGCGGGCTATCTCTTTGAAGAAATTGACCATGTTGTTTCTTGAAGGAATGTGGAAGACTTTGAGACTTTGGACTAGAAAGCAATTAAATGCTGTAAGCAAGGCTTAATGGGATATCCTAGTAATGTAAGACAGTAGTGTTGAGAACAGTGTGGAATGTAGAGGCCCAGCTCCAGAGGGTTCAAAGGTGAGCAAAATTAGCAACCAGGCTAGAGATCATCTTTGTGTTATTTTTGGCAAAAACTGTGGATGCTTTCTGCTCATATTGTAAGAACTCGTATGGTGATATTTTCTTTGTACCAAAATGTTATTTGTATGTTAATAAATAAAGTTGCCTGGGGGTCAGAGCTATTAGCAAGCCATAGGAAAGCAGGGCAGTGGTGGTGTACATTTGAGCTAGGTAAGTCTCTGTGTGTCCAGGGATATAGCCAGCATTGGATACACATGCCTTTAATCTCATTACCAACCATAGAACACCTGGAGGTCTATACAGACAGGCTGTAATGAGGCAGTCCTGTGGTTGGGTTTACAACCAATGAGAAGGCAGAACAGAGACTATATAAAGACTTTAACACAGGAAGTACCAGCTCCTTCGGAGAGGTAGGACCACTGCAGGAGGAAGGGTAAGGTTTTGGCTCTTAGCTCTGACCTCTTGGCTTTCTTCTTTGCATTGGTTCTGTGTTTCTTATTTATACGACGGTTGGATACATCTACAATTGGCGCCCAACGTGACAAGAATCCATTAAAAACTGCTTGGCTTGGCTTGGCCGCGGGTCCGGTTTCAGGCCTGAGTGGCCCGGCTCCCTAGCTCGGGCCTAGGTCTGACTGACCCGCAGCTGTTGCTACTTGCTTAAAGCTAGTATTACAAACAACTTAGGCCTGCCCTGCTGAACAGGCCTGCCCTGCTGAACAGATAAAGCTTGACTTGGCTCAAGCGGCTACGGCTTTTTTGCTCGCTCTCTCTCTCTCCATCTCTCTCTGGATTCACACCTTGAACACTAGGTGGCTGTTTTGAAATTTCCTCGAATTTCTACTGTTCTACGAAGACTTGGTAAGTCAATTAACATCTCTATTTAAAAGAGAATTTTTTTCTACATTAAAAAAAATGGGCTTTATGTGTACGTTGGAAGAAAATTGGGCTTTGCTTGAAATTTTAGGCACTCTGACAATGGAACAACTATATGAGAATATTAATATTGATCGAATTATGCACCTTATTACTTTTCTCATCCTCATTGTACTATTTAAAAAGATAGTCAATTTAAGTGCCAGGATAACAGTCTTAGAATAACCTGTAAAAATGAATTATAGAGAAATTCAAATTCAGACAAACGAA